>JAQFZH010003092.1:0-14645 GCA_034695485.1 Entomobrya nivalis | reverse complement strand
ACATGAACAGATTCGTCAATTGGGCTCATGGAAAACTAACTTCGAATTTTGTCCAGACCTATTTTGTACAAGCTTTATGTATTGAAAAAAAACGGAAAGTAAGCGACTACAGATAGAACAGACAGACAGAAGACCATGAAGATTAGGTAGCCATCCGTGCTATAAAGTAAGTATAGTTAGTTATGCTTTTAAATTCAGTCCTCCTCTGACTGAACTGAAGAGGAAAGAAGACCGTTGTTCGTTGTTGTTGAAGATGAAGATATATGAAACAGACGTAAAACGTAATGTTCAATAAATTTTAGATGATTTTCTATTCCAGCACCCATTTTACTGAATATTTTATTTATACTTGTCTGACAAACAAGAGATGATCCCCATAAAACAATTAGAGTAAAGTGGATCGATAAGTATTTTTGTTTGGTGGGATAACGACGTATTGGCTGGATGGACCTTTTTTAAACTTCTTTCTGTGTTCTTTACACTGTATGTAGTGTGTATTGATATGAATTCACGACGAAATCCTTACGCATTCTTAGCACGATCCTTACTTAAACGTATTCAAGACTTTTTCCTTACGCTAAATCTATAAATTTTTTAGTACGATTTATAGTAAGGATTGAAGCTCTGAATAAACTAATTCATGTCAAAATCCTTATTTTTTGGCTTAAAATTTTAACACTACAAATAAGGACTGCTCTGTACCAGTCCTTAACTTGTTTTAGTTTGGAAAGTACAGTGAAAAACTGAACATTCAGTGCAACTCTGTGAAAATAATTATGAAATTCAATGATTATTTTAATACATGATTAGTATTTAAAAGAAACTGTGCAAACGCTGTCCCTCATGCTATCGCCAGTTACCAATTTCTCCTTTTGTACCTGTTTATGGTACGCATAAAAATGACAAGAAAAGTATTAGATCATTTGTCAGAGCAAGAAATAAAACGCCACTGTGGCATGTCAAATGCAGCAACTACTACTTTTAAAAAGTTTACGTGTTGATGCTTTTGTATTTGGAACTCAGTTACTAGCTTGATAAGAGCAGATGACTTTCCGTGCTATGTGCGAGTAAGAAAAAATATTATTAGTAAAGGAATTTAATTACTAATTATATTTTATAAATAAAACCGTGCAAACTTTTATTTCATGATGGCGATTTTCAGGAAAGGTAGATTTCCTTGCTTCAGCGAAATAAATGTGTATTAACTAGCACAGTAGTAAGTATATGCCCGCACAACGTAGACTGCGAGGCCTTAACTTGAAGAGGACGAAGAATATCAGTATAATACATATGTGATACTTTGGTATTGCCCCTATCCATTACGGTGTATTGCCCAAATGTATTGGATTGGCCTTTCCCGCAAGCACTACATTACTATAGCCCGAGTACACTACCTTGGTATAGCAAAAATGCATTGCATTGTTTTGCAGAATTGGTAAAGGCAAAATTATATTAAGCTCCTAGTCTCATAACGCCCCAGTCATAGAAAAATTAAAGATCGAGACTATAAAATAAGGATAGATAAGATCCTTACTTAATTTCTCCTGAATTCGTTTTAGATCTCAAACTATAAAATCCTTAAATTTCAGTCTAAGCCAGAGAAAAACCCTTGAATCTATGCCATATTATGCCTTGTGTGCAAAAAAAGTGAGATTGAAGAAAAACGAGTGAAAAAAGAACAAGAAACCTTTTTAGGTAGACATACACGAACGGAATGTATACAAGACAGATGTGATGTGTCCGTTGAGCATATAAAATCAGATTCCGATACACACAGAAAGTAAAATTACATGACTTTCGTTTGTTTTACTTTTTTAGACATTTAGATTTATTTTGTGGTGGTTTATGTAAGTGTGTACGTGCTTCCCCATTTATCATAAAGAGAGTATAAAAAGTCGTTTAGTTACTATTATGGAAACTTGGATAATTTCCCACGACATTTTTAGTTAATTTATATTTAAGTGGATGGTGGATTGGATAGGATGTCAGCAAGATTTTTTTTATAAATATAAATATTAGAGTGACATCTCGTGCTTACTTGATGCATACATGATTTGAAACTTTTCAGTGTTTTTTTGTTTACTTCCGCAATCCGATCAATCACTTTTATACTGACAGTTCAGTTGCCGTTTTTTACCAGTAGTAAGTATATGCAACACTGCTTGACATCATCCTAGAGTTTTAAAACTGCCAAGATGGCTGAGGAGGAAGTTGATTTTTCCAAGTTATCGCTGGAAGAGCGTTGTACTCACAAGGTAATTGTATTTAACTTTAAATCATCGTTTTTTTGGTTCTTATAAAAGATGTTAAGATTTATAATATCCTTACTAGGTTCCATCAAAGAGTTTTACGGTATTTTTTAACGATAATTTTTTTGTTTACATTAAATCATCAAAAAGCTGGAGTAGAGAATCTCCTTACTATGACAAATATACTGTTTCAAATTTAATACCAACAAGTTCAATACAAAATCCTACATAGTTATGAAGAGCTTTTTGGTTTACAACCCTCAAGTTTTAAATTTAATGGTTGCTGTTTCAGTTCTGATGTCAATGCTGCTTTTATGCACACATGCATCACAGTTAATCACACCGATAACATGGAATATGATTTTTGTTTCACAGAACTGGAAAGCTCGGGTTTCTGCATACGATGAGCTCAACAAAACTTTTCAAAAGATATACGAGGAGAAGAGTCCGGAGTGGTCAAAGTATGGAAACTGGGTTCGGAAGTTTCCCACAGACTCCAATGCCGCAGCTCAAGAGAAAGCCCTGGAGGTCACATTACTGTACCTTCAACGTGCTGCTTGTGCAGTAAAAATTGTGTCTGAAGTGATGTCAGGCGTTGTGACCAAGTGTATTACAGCTGCCAAAGCAAAAAGTAAGGAGCTTGCTGCGGAAATAGCCTTGACCTGCGTGGAAATTGAGAGACAGGAACAGGTACAGGAAGAATTGGCCAAAGGGATGGAGCTGAAAAATCCCAAAGTTGTGTCAGGATGTATTGCGATCCTAACACAAATTCTAAGGTAAGCTTTGGGCAAAGTATTTACACAGTGTGTTAATACACACTCTAAGCGGAACACAAGATTGGCCATTATATGATTGGTTGTAGCATTTTGATTACATTTATGTGAACATATTTTATTTTACAGGGAATTCGGGGCAAAAGTCATTAATTTAAAGCCACTTGTCAAGAAAATTCCAAGTTTGTGCGAAGACAGAGATAAAACTGTTCGAGAAGAGACCAAGAAGCTTATCGTTGAATTGTATCGTTGGATCAGTGCAGCTCTGAAACCTCAATTGTCTGGATTGAAGCCAGTGATGGTAAGTTTTTGTGAAAAGATGCAGAACATGAGAATATATCTATCTGTTCTGAGCGATATACCAATTGTAAAACTCTTAATCATACTTTTTCATGAATTACCAGCTCCAAGAATTAGAAATAGAGTTTGATAAGGTTTCCGGCGACAAACCTCATGCAACCAGATTATTACGATCTCAACAAGCAAAGGCAGAAGAAGCTGCCCATTTTGGAGGTGGCGACGAAGCCGATGGTATGTAAAACTGAAGGATATTCGTAGCAAAGATTGAAATATTTTATTTTCCGTTTCCTATGGAGTGTTGGTTTAGCCTAATTAGCAGTTTCTAATATTGCCTTCTCCATTTATTGCACTTTTGTAGAAGCAGAGGATGTAGTCGATGAAGCTGTTCCCGAAATAGATCCATTCGACCTTATGGAAGCTGTTGATATATTAGCAAAAGTACCCAAAGACTTTTATGATAAGTGTGAAGGGAAAAAATGGCAGGATAGAAAAGAAGCAGTGGAAGCATTAGATGCTCTTATCACAGCAAATCCCAAAATTGAGCCTGGAGACTTTTCGGATCTTGTCCGTACACTCAAGAAACTTGCAGCGAAAGATACAAACATTTTGGTCGTGACACTATCAGCGAAATGCATCGCGGGACTTGCCACCGGCTTGAAGAAGAAATTTTCTCCTTATGCTGTATCTTGTATTAGCACAATTTTGGAGAAATTCAAGGAAAAGAAGTCTACAGTAGTTGCCGCAATGAAGGCAGCGATTGATGCTGCATTTGAAGCGGTATGGGTTTTACAGATTTATTTAAAGCGTATAGTTAATCTAGTTGTGATTATTTTTAATGTATGTTCCTTTTGCTAATAGACAACCCTTGAAGCGATTCAAGATGATGTTCTCGGAGCTTTACAAAATAAAAGTCCCGCTGTTAAAACAGAAACTTGCTTGTTTTTAGCAAGAGCTTTCGCTAAATCTCCTTACAAGACTATGTCAGACAAGAAGCTGATGAAGGGATACTTAACTGCTGTCCTTGCTTGTTTGAATGAATCTGGTAAGCAAATCTTGGCTTTATTTTGCAAATAACCTTTGTTAATGTAATGAATCAAATTATAATAGATGTGTGGTAATGATGTGTTTTCACTATTTTTCAGACCCTGGTGTTCGTGACGCTGCTGCGGAAGCAATGGGCGTTGCTTTCAAATACTTGGGAGAAAAGAACGTGGCTCCGTTTATCGCAGATCTGGATGCACTAAAGTTGGCTAAGGTACTTTTTTATTATATATTCTTTATTACCTGCAAACTATAGTGTATTAATTTGACATGTCATAAATAATCTATAAAATAGGTGAAAGAATTCGCTGAAAAAGCTGTCATTACTGCGCCGAAAGCACCAGCAGAAAAGAAGCCTAAACCTGCCTCAGCTTCTCGTGCAGAAAATGGCGCTCCTGGGAAAAAAGGTCCCACTATCAAAAAGCCAACAACTGCACCAGCGGCTGGCGAGAAAAAGTCTGGTTTGGCCATGCCCAAAGCAAGCAAGTCTGGAAGTGACACCAATTTAGATGCTGACGCTCCTCCACCCGCTTCAGCTCCTGCAGCTAAAGCTAAACCAGGTCGGGCTACTATTAAACCTGCAGCAAAAACAAGTCCCAACTCCAAAAAGCCCCTTGAAGATCCTATCGGCTCCAATCTCCCCGCTAATAGTCCGAAGCAACAGAGAATATTGGACGAAACTCGGTTAAAAATTCTTCGTTGGACATTCACAACTCCAAGAGAAGAATTCGTTGACCTATTGAAAGAGTTAATGACCAATGCAGGTATTGGAAAGACTTTGATGACTAACATGTTCGCGGTCGACTTCAAGTTGCATCTGAAAGCTTTGGACACTCTTGTGGAGGTATTTATCTGCGTCATTCAATATTATGTAAATAAAATATATTTTTTTATTTGGTATAATAAGTGATATGTGATCATTTAAATTTTCAGGAAGTGAATCAAAGCATCGACGGGACAATCAGCAACCTGGATCTAGTTTTGAAGTGGCTTACCTTGAGATTTTTTGATACCAATCCCTCAGTTCTCATAAAGAGTTTGGATTACCTGAGTCAAACTTTCAGGTTGCTGAGTGAGGCTGGATATCAAATGCCAGACGTTGAAGCAAACGCATTTATCCCTTTCCTAATGATGAAGATTGGAGATCCCAAGGAAAATGTGAAGACCAGTGTGCACAACATTTTGCGTCAAGTGACACTAGTCCATTCGCCTCACCGAGTTTTTACCTTTATCATGGAAGGAATTAAATCCAAGAATGCCCGTCAACGTGCAGAGTGCTTAGAGGAGATTGCTAATATGATTGCTACTCTAGGAGTAGGAGTTATCCAACCAACGCCTGCATCAGGACTAAAAGAAATTGCAAGGCAAATATCAGATCGTGATAATGGAGTAAGGAATGCTGCTCTAAATGCGGTTGTCCAAGTCTACTACTTTGAAGGCGAAAGAGTTTACAAAATGATTGGTGTGCTACCAGATAAAATCCAGTCCTTGTTGGATGAGAGAATTAAAAGAGCAGGAAAAAACCGCCCTCCTCCTCCTGTTGTCCCACAACAACCTCCCCCACCTCAACAGAGGCAGAGCAACCACTCGTCGCCAAACAGTTCAACTTTATCTCCTCAAGGGAACTCCAAATTAATCCCTCCTTCTTCATCCGCTATGAACAATACTGTTCTTCAGCCACAAAATATGAATGCCACCGTAAACGTACCCTCAACCCATTCTATGGATTACGAGGAGGACGATGCAGTATTAATGCCCCCTCCTGTTAGTCAAAATCACGGATTACCTCAAGCTCAATCAGAGCAACCTAAAGTACACGTTCTTCCAGAGAAATACCGTTTGGATTTCGACACCATTGAAAACATGTTTAGAGATGAAGGCCCGCTGACGCAATTGAAATTACTGGATACTAACATTGATGCTCTTCTGAAACAGAAACCTCCTACCCTGCCAGCCAGGAAGATGGTTGTGGCTCCAGTTGCTCCAACAATGACAAAAGATAAATCCAGAAATAATCAGACTCCATCAAGGGCATCTCAAAGTATTGACCTAATTATCTCTCAAATTGGGCAGAATGAGTTACGTGCCTCTATGGAAGCTCTCACGCAGTTGGATTCGATGATAAGTGATACGTCGATAGTTCAAATCATGACAAATCGAGTGGATCACATGTTGTCAATGACCAGCTTACAGATTCATAGACTGCAAGCTACAATTGAAAGCGCCAATCCAGAGAAGTTGACTGAAGTAAACAAATTCTACAGATGTGCTGTTGCCTTCCTTACGTCCTTATACAAAGGGGAATTTTTACCCCAGAAGGCAAGTAAGGAAACAATCAAGGACCTGATACAAAACCTTCTACTGCTTATTATTGATCCAAGCTTGGAAAGACTGTCAGACGCTGCTCCAATCGTACGATTGATAAATATAATGGTTGTAAGAATTATCGAGAAGAGTGATCCAAACTCTGTGACATGCGCTCTGATTCGTCTGCTGAACGAAACTCTCACATCCTCCAAGCAGCCTCGCATGCTTGACTTGGTAATGAAATGCCAGTGGAAACTTTTGAAACAGTTTTCGGTTTGGGAACAATGGAATAATTACGATTGGGACGTAGCCGCGATTCTAACGGAGTTCAACTTATTTATGAGGAATCATCCATTTGGCTCTTTCCAAGGGCAGGACATCACACCGTTGAAGACAATGAAAACGATTTTGCACGCTTTAGTCGTACATTTAGGTGGGGACGCTATTGCGGAGCATCTGTCTTTCATGCCGGAGATTCAGGAATCAGAGGCTGGACTGTATATCAATAAAGTCATTCAACGGGAAATGGCCAAGAAGCGTCAGCAAGGGCCAGGGGCAGCAGTAAGTGGAACTCCTAACAGTAACAACAGGTCTAATGGTGCTGCTGGTGGACGCTCGGAGCCGGTGACATCAAATCACATCAGTGGAAGGTCAAACATGTCAGAAAATTACAATCAGGTATCAAATCCTAACAACAATGTAAACGATTTTATGAATAGTTTACCTGATCCTTCAGATGCTCCGACAATTGAAGCTCAGGAGCAAGCATATATGCAAAGGGTGAGGATGATCTTGACTCGTGGAGGATTGAGTTTTCCTCGCGGTCCAAGTGTGGCATTATCAAAAAATTTGAATGACGGTGGGGAAGAAAGCAGCATATAAAGCAGTTAAAAAATTTACTCTTAGTAGTTCTTACCGCTCCTTCATGACGGCACATAATAAAACTACTTAATAGGATACATGTAAGACGTACATTTTTAATTGATAGTAAGGATCACTTAATTGTTTTATGCTATTTCTGATGTTCTTATTGTGAAAATATTATTAAATATATATTCGTTTACTAACACAAAATGTAATTTTTAATTGTTCCCACACCCGGTAAATCAACATCAAGTTTTTCTAATAAGTTTAGATTTTTTTGTGCTGCTTTTTTGCATGTGTTTTAAACGATTGTGGTCACCACTTTTATTCCTCACAACCATTTAAACTTAGGTCTGTTGTTTTAAAGTACTATTTTAAGTGTTCTTCAAATGATGTACGCAAAATATCATTTCATAACTACATTAATTAATTTTCTTTAACTTATGGTTTTAATACTTTTTGTATGTATCTCACAAACTTATAATATTGTAGTTCAAACTGATTAATTTAATAATATAATTGTCAATTATTTCATTGGTTCAAAGATTGCTGAGTAATTGTGGTTAATTTACCATTTTATTTGGATTTTATTGCCGTTAATTTTTAAGTTTTGTTACTTTTTGTGCCGAGCTTTTTACTTGTTTACACAACACACGATAACCCTTCTTCCATGTTTACCATTTTTAATGTTTTTAGGAAATAGTCATCACGCAGAATTTCGATTCAAAATGTAACGTTTTAACACGCAATCTCGATATCTAAATACCTATGTACTATGTATACTGTAATTTTGCATTTAAAATTTTAGAAAATTATATAATGCATTTACTTAATTGGAAATTAATAAATCTATACTTATAACGGTATAAATTGTAATCAATGAAGTTCTTCTGACCTCCAAAATGATCTTCATCACTTCTGTCTGAGTGGAATGGAATGAAAAGTAACAATAATAAATAGTACACTTGTGTAATGTTGATAACTTCGGTTATGATATCTATCTGTAATTAAATGCAATGTCAGTTAAATCATAATAATGTTATTCTCAAAATTAATACTAAAGATACGTATTCCATCAAAATTTTAACTGACAAGTTTCAAAATTCAACAATGGGTTTTGTGATAAGTGTACTAAGCAAATTTGGACCTGTAAGCGTTTTTCATAAGGAATTAATTGATATAAAAATAAATTAAAAATATTTAACATCGAATTTTTTGACATTCTGACACAACTTATTATTTTCGACTTTATTTTTGCTGCATCATTTTTCTTTTCAACTTTATTAAACTAATAGAACATTGAGACATGTCAAGCCAGTTATTTATGGGCCCAGACTCTAGATTAATTCTAAATTCATGACAGGATAATGTGATGATAATGATGCCTCACTCAACTGGGCATTGCACTCACACACAGTGCAAACAGATGCATGAAGAATTAGGAACCATAAAGTGCGACTAAAAGCGGCCTTCGTAGTCATTTGACATGTTTGTACATAAAATCAGATGCGGGGCTCAATGAAAGCACGTGCTCATATGTTTGTACCATACATGCATGCAAAGTGTTCGAAAACATTCTTAGTGAATGGAACGTCAATTTTTAATTAATTAGCACATTTAACTTTAAAGTGTGCAGGAAGTACTCTAAAATACAGCTTAATGTAGAGTGTGAAGTGTAACACCTGTTTTTCGGTATCAGAAGGTGACATTTACATTTTTGAGATCAGGTAAAAAAACAGACAGAACTTGGGAGACAAAAAGTTGAAAAATACAAATCAATTACAGCTGGTAATGAATGGTTTCTTCAAAATTACATTAATTAGAGTTTCACAAATACAGTTTAAGTATGGAGGGCAACGACATCTTTTCGAAAAAGAAGACCCATCGCCCTCGGCAGTCTGGCAAGAAAGCAGAGAAGAAAAAGAATAAGGATGAAACGCCAAATCTGGATAATGTGGATCCTAAGATTAGGAATCCAAAAGCGTTCGCTATTAGTGGAGTAGTTAGGGCTGAGAGGCGTTTTAGACGAACACAGGATATTGACACGAAGAAGCAACGTATTCCAAAAGTAGACAGGACACCGGTAGAGGCTCCTCCTTTTATTATTGCTATTGTCGGTCCCCCTAAAGTGGGAAAGAGTACTGTGTTTCGGAACCTCATTAGAAATTTTACTCGTCAAACGCTGAGCGAAATAAAAGGACCAGTGACAATAGTTTCGGGAAAGAAGAGAAGACTGACTTTAATGGAATGTAATAATGATTTGAATTCCATGATTGATGTAGCGAAAGTTGCTGATCTTGTCTTACTACTGATTGATGCGTCGTTTGGATTTGAAATGGAAGTATTTGAGTTTCTAAATATTTGTCAGGTATGTAAACATTGTATTTTACAAATTAAACGAATTTACTTTCTTTGAATCCCGTTTTTTTTTTAAAATTAACGTATATTGATTTTTGTCTGGTAGGTGCATGGCTTTCCTCAGATCATGGGAGTTCTGACGCACTTGGATGTGTTCAAAAACAAAACGCAGCTCAAGAAAACGAAGAAAACTTTGAAACATCGGTTTTGGACAGAGGTCTATCCTGGTTCAAAGCTGTTTTATCTTTCGGGCTACTATCCTAACACTGACTCCTACCCCAAAAATGAAGTCCATAATTTATCACGTTTTGTGTCTGTGATGAAGTTTCGTCCAACGCAGTGGAGATCTGAACATTCTCACGTCTTGGTAGATCGTATGGAGGATCTTACCTCTCTGGAATCCATCCGGGTGAATCCCAAAGTGGATAGGACCGTCAGTGTTTATGGATTTGTTCACGGAACATTTTTGAAGCCACATGTTTCTGTACACATACCAGGTATAAAACGTGTTCATAACTTGATGCTGTTGCTGATATTGTGACATTCAGTCGAATTTTCATAAGAAAGTTTATCAATTTGTCTTTTAATCATGTGATTTACTAGGTTTGGGAGACTATACACCTCAAGCAATTACATCATTACCTGACCCATGCCCGTTGCCCATGAAAGAAAGGAACTTCAAACGGTCATTAAATGAAAAGGAGAAAGTTATGTATGCTCCTTTTTGTGGGGTAGGTGGAATAGTGTATGACCAAGACGCGGTTTATATTGATCTCGGAGGAAGTCACAGCCATAGGAAGAGCAAGGGTGAAAATGGAGAAGAGACAGAAGCCAGCTCTACACCATTTGTCAATGAGCTAAGGGAACTTACCACTACACTTGATGAAAAAATTGGATCAGCGGGATTAAAAATCTTCAGCGAATCTGCTGAAATGAAACCTTCTGATTTTACATCAGATGGAAAAGATAATGAAGAAGACGACGAAGAAGAAGGTGCAATTGAGGACCTAGAGGAGGAAGATTCGCCAATCAAGACGCATAATTTTTCTGTGGTACAAGAACAGGATGGTAGAATGAGACGAAAAGTTATTTTTGACAATGAAAAACGAGCCTTGGATGATGTCACTGAAGAAATGCAAGCAGAATTGGAAAACCTTAAAGCTTCATTGGAGACTAATGAGAACAGCAATCAGAAAGATCAAGACGATGAAGAGGTTAGTGAAGACGATGAAGATAGCGACGAAAATGATGAGGATAGTGACGATGAAGATACAGAGGAAAAGTCTAACTTGTCTACACGTAAAGCACCATCATCTAGTCCTGAGAAAGCTATCCACTCCAAACATCTTAAAAAAGTACAGAGTATAAAGTCAGGAACTTTGTCGAAGGAAACTAAATCCAGTGGTAAGGCAAAAAAACCTGAGATCCAATACGACCAGTCTTCCTCTGATAGTGAAAGTTCCGAGGACGAAGATGATGTTAAAGATGAAGTATTGAGTGAAGACGATGTGAATACGAAGACTGATGATGTTGAAGTAATACAAGATGAATCCATGAAAGAAGAGGAATCCGATGAAGAAATAGAAGAAAATCAAAATGGAGAGAGTGGCCTAGGGAGTGATGAAGATGAATACTCGGGTCTGGCCGCTAACGTCTCCTCAAAGGAGGAAAACTCATTAAAGGAAGCCAGGATTTCCAAGGCTGAGTCCGCCTTTTATTCTAGGTTTAGGAGTCGGTCTCTGCAGAAAATGATTTATGATTCTGCAGATGACTACTTGAATGTCACATCGCGTACAGATTTTGATAATGCAAACGTTGCCATACTTGAAGACACCGGCATGATGGAATCAGAACAAATCAAAGATCTTTTCATTGGCGGGGATTACGCCGACACTGCAAAAGATATTTTGGATGCTGATGATGAAGTTGATGAGGATGATTTTGACGATTTTGAAATGCTGGATGAGGAACCTAAAAGTAAGGAGAAGCCAAAAAATGAAACTGACCGCGTCGAACTCAAGAAGAAGCTCAAGGAAAAGTTCGATATGGAGTATGATGATGGGAAAGATGGGCCAACTTTTTATCAAGAGTGGAAAAGTGCAATGGAAGAACAGTCTAAGGTATTTTAAAACCACTTTTTCTTTTCATTTCTCATTGTGTATTCATATTACAGTGAATAGTAAATAGCATAAATCCTCGTCTTTTTTTGCGTTCCAGAACAATCGGCAATTTTTCGAAGACATTGATGACCCAAAACTACTTCAAGACTTGCGTGGTTTCTGCCCTGGAACGTATGTCAGGATAGAAGTTGGAGGTGTACCTTGTGAATTTGTCACGAAATTTGAGCCCCAAGCACGTTGCCCTCTTATTGTCGGCTCATTAGACTCCGCGAATCAGGAAACCTTGGCAGTTGTCCAGGCTAGAATTAAGAAGCATAGGTGGCACCCGAAAATATTAAAGTCAAAGGACCCCGTAATAATGTCTGTAGGATGGAGGCGGTTTCAAACAATCGCTCTTTACTCAGTTCATGACCATAACATGAGAAACAGAATGATTAAATATACTCCTGAGCATCTCCATTGTATAGCCAACTTTTATGGACCTATGACCCCACAAGGCACGGGTATCCTTGGAATAGCTCCTAATGGGTTCGATGGTTTTCGGATCACAATGACAGGGACTATTTTGGATATGGACAAGAGTGCTGAGCTTGTTAAAAAGTTGAAGCTGATAGGAACACCCTCACAAGTTTTCAAGAAGTCTGCCTTTATTCAAGGAATGTTTAACTCCAGACTAGAAGTAGCAAAATTTGTTGGTGCAAAACTCAAGACAGTATCAGGAATTAGAGGTGTTGTGAAGAGACCACTTCAAGCTCCACCCGGCGCATTTCGAGCTACGTTTGAGGATAAGATATTGATGAGTGGTAAGTGTTTCATGTAAATTTTACCATATCATGATTGAAATTCTTAAAATATATGCGTTCTCGAACAGTGTATGAAATGTTCTTTTGTTTCCAGATATTGCCTTTTGCAGAACGTGGGTAACTGTAGAAGTACCCAAGTTTTTCCTAAACATTGCCAACCACATCGATGATAAACCCAGACTAATGAAAACAATCGGCCAACTAAAGAGAGAACAGGGTATTCAAGTTGAACCTAATTCAGACAACCTTTACACAAGTATCCAAAGGGAAAAGCGTGTCTTCAAGCCACTCAAAGTTCCTAAAAGCTTACAAGCTAAGCTTCCATACAAAGAGAAACCAAAAGTAATCGCGAAGGAAAGCGCACCGCAGCGAATTGCTGTCATCAAGGAGCCACATGAACGGAAGGTAAATATAAAATGGTCATTAATTGTACGTTGATTTGACAAACCCTTCAAGTTTGTAAAAGTATATTCATTTGTTATGCTCTTCTAGATGACCAAGTTTCTTAACACATTGAGATCACGTTTAAGTGAAAAAGAGCAACGAGAAAAGGACGACAAGTCCAGAAAGCACGCAGAACGAACCAAGAAGCTCCAAAAGGTCGAGGACCAAATGACTCGTAGACAGAAGGAGCTGCGTAAAAAGGTTTTTAAAACTTTGGAAAAAATAAACAAAGGGAAAGCAGCAAGCTCTGAGCGGGGAGGTGGTGGTGGCAAAGACAAAAGCAAATTTAGTGGTAAACGCAGTAAACGATAATTTTTTAGTGTGTAGCTTTTATTTAACATTTAAAAGTATTGTTGAATTACATTTTTACTTAATAAATATATTTGAAGTTATCAAAACCAAACGCCAACCTACGAATCCATACTGTACTTTTTCTTCCTTGAACATTGATTTATTGATTTCATGATTCATGCTTCACCTCGATAAAGACTAAAGAGTAAACAACCCCCAAAACGAATAATGTCAGCATATTCATTAATTTATTCTAGTAATTCTGGAAGTTTAATTTCGATAATAATATAATGACTACCTATTAGGCCCTTCCTGCTTATGTTCCTGTTCCTGTTGATAATACGCACCCGTCCACTCTACAGAAGTTAAACCCAAAAACTCAGAAGTTCATATGGTGTAAGTCACAAGATAATTACACTAAATTTTTAATGATAATAGTAATTTAACGAATTCATTTTACTCACTTTCGCAAATTTTTTCCCGGATTCTATCCATAGGCGAAGGGGGACTAAGGGGTCTCCCTTCAGCAGCATCGTTCCGATTGTGTGAATCAATCGTGGCGAATGCCAAATCATTTCTCACATTTTCAAAGTTTTTCCTCGCCAACATGTATGTCTGCCAATTGCAGGACAAAATCACAACCTTGTCTCTGCAACGAGTACATAATGGCAGTTGCATCTGAGTTAGCCTTTCCAAGTCGGACGCATTCTCCGAAATTTGTAAGCTCGTGTACAAGTTTCGTAGAGTACTTTCTTCCAGGACGTTGCACCAGGACGATGCATCAACTAATTTTCTACAGAAAGTGCAACCAGTTTGTCCTTCAGCTCCCTGCACCTTTAGCTTTGGAGATACCATATTCTTGCTGTCTTGAGACGCCATGTTGGTATGACCTTGCAATTATTATGTAACTGTCAGTTATTCTGGCGTCTGGGGTTTGCTTGATAAAAATGCAACAAAATAATAATTATATTAATCAAATGATATCACTTCAATTTGTGTTTACATTCACAATCTCTCAATCAAAGGCTACTATTAAATGGATTCGTTTTTTTCCAGCTTGACCTAAATACTTGATCAAAACAGGTTCTCATAATA
>JAQFZH010003091.1:0-14650 GCA_034695485.1 Entomobrya nivalis | reverse complement strand
AAATTCATACTCTATCTTAGCGTTTATAATATTTGCCAAGTTATTGCTTCTGTTTAGTTAAAATATTTTACGTAGTTATATTTGTGTAAGTAATTACATACTCGCTTCGAGGTTTTTGTAATACGAGTCTTAGAACTCAAAGAAAATTGAGATTAGTAGTACTGAGATCTGCTTCTTAACAGGTGCTACATACTATTTATGTGTATGCGTGAACCTACTTTTGGTATCCGAGAGAGTTAGGTTCCTTTTTAAAAAATATACACGAACTAAAAACTTTATTTCATTTAATGAAGAAAACGTCTGAATTCAGCAAATTACATGAGACATTATTCTCAGAAGAAGCAAAGAATGTTGGCTTGGCTTAGAAGTATACAGAGTGAAATTTATTTAATCAAAATGAGAACCAATAAGCTTTTTGACGCATCATTCCTTCTTGCTCTAATGATGAAGCAAGCTAATTTTTTCAAATGTACTTCAATTAACCTCGATCATTTGTCGCAAAAGCAAGAAATCAAGCATATTCGATTTACAGCGAAGTCCGATGCAAAATTGAAACGTTTACGATTTAAAAGTTCACTTATTTTTGTAGCAGCTTGTTTACAACTTATTCATTGTTGCTCAAAGAAACCAACTGAAAACATCCACCAAAATGCAACTGATCGTATACTTGGTTGGTTTACTTGTATTGCTATTTTAGCAGAAGCCAGCCTCATTTGCTTGAGTCAGAACACAGGAAACGCTTTGGCATTTTATTTGAATAATTTGTTAACCTTCACAAGCGCTTATTCTACTAAAATCACAAATTTTAGCAATGTCAACTCTCGCTCGTCTAACCGTCCAATTGCCAACACTTTCCTACATCTACTTGTTCCCATGATATTAGCTTCCTCTGCAACATTTGCACCTATATTCGTTTTTGGTCTGCATTGTATAAATCCTTGTAAACCTTCCTTAGTCGGTTATTATTTACTAGCAGAATGCTACGAAAATTCACATAATCAACTAAGTATTCTGCAAGCCATTGCCAGACTATTAGTGAAAGCAGCAGTTTTTATCGGAAATGCATGGGTCTGGTTTTTTGGCGTTAATGGTACTGCTTTTGTTGTTGGATCAGTGCATATCATGTGCACCTTGATGTTTTATGACAACATACAATTGTTTTGGAAACGACTTCGATCTAGCAAAAATATTTTTCAAGATATATGGATCTACAGACAACTCCAAATATTCAACACATTGTGCAATTCTGTGCAACAAAGCTGTTTAGGCGTATTCATTGCTGGTATGACGTTCACGGTTTCAATGAACTTCAGTTTGTTGATTGGAGTTGTTCATGGTAATAATAAGGAAATAAGTAGCTTTATTTTGGCAGTAATTTTAATTACGACAATCGAGGGAACAGCAACATTTCTACTGATTTTGGCTGGAATAGTTTCCATTCATGTAAAATCAAAGAAAATACTTGCTGGAATAAAGCCAATGGCAACAACTAATACAACAAGGCATTGTAGATCATGGTTGACGCGATATTGTAAATCTTGCAATATAATTAAAATTAAATTTGGGGATAGCAATTTTCTTGAAGAGCTAACTCCATTGAGATGTTTGGATGTTTCAATGAATTTGACTGTACATTTCTTGCTTCTGGCTAGAAATAAATAGTAAATGCTGTGTAATTGTAAGTAGATATAGATTAAGAAAATATCATACTGCTAATGAAAATATTTTTTCAATTTCGGGCATTCCGGTAAGCAAAATATGTAGGAGAGACTCTATTTTACGAAACGTAATGTTTATTAATACTTATGTATACTTATGTATGATAAATTATAGATTTCTAGTTTATTACGGAGCTGAAAGCGAAGCTCAGTGAAGTATTGACTTTATCGTGTTTGTCTGTCTGTCTGTCACTACGATAACTCAAGAACGCCTTGACTGATTTCGTTCAAATTTAGCATGTGTGACGGGTAGCAGTTACAGGTCATGGGCCAGAAGCCTATTGATTTGCAGCCCCCTACGTCAAACCCCAATGTCAAAGGTCAAAGTCGAAAGTTTTCAACTTGTAAATAAGGTGCATTTGAATAGCGCAATCGAAAGCTCTGGTCGAGTGGATTGCAAAACATGGGTCACTTTAGATAACGGTGACCTAATATAGGCAGAAAGTGAAGTCAAAGGTTGCAGCATCGAACACAGTGCATGTGTCATATCATTCGAAAGCGCTTTTCATTGTCAACAACAATGCTCACCAGTATCATATGTCGCATTAATTCAGCTCCGTCGTTATGATCGCCATTACAGCGGGTTTATTGACCGAGCAATTTCAGGTTAAATGGTTTTCATATATTTAGTCGTTGTATGTCCTTTTTTGTGATGGCTATCAAATTTGTTTTACTTCTCCTTGTAAATAACGAAAAATACTCACACATTGAAAACATTTAAAAACTATATGTATAAGAAATCGTATGTATAAAAAAATGTTATTTAAAATTATGTAAAAGTCACGAAAATATACTTTAATGCGTCTTAAAACAAATAAGTATACCAAATATTTAACATAACTTTTGGAAAATTTCGGCAACTTCGTAATCTGATGAGCTGTCCAGAATAGGTACCCACGTTCCATCATTTAAAACAAATCATAATGGGAGAAGCAAGCCACCGCCACCACAATAGTTTTATATTTTAATCATGATGTTTTGCCAGAATTGATACATATCCGCCCTTATCCAGTTAACTGGACTAAAACCTTATGTAAATCAAACACCATATTATGCATAATATTTTTGGCCCGGGTTGGCAGGTTTAGTTAAGAAACGCCCTGCTGTCGATCAAAAACCTTTTCATAATATTTTTCCCAATTTTACCTTAGCCCGTGTTATTGTAATTTTAATATAATTAAGTCATATTACATCAGCGACTTAAAAACGTATTCACAGGAAAAACTAAGCATTATCTATGTGTAGAATCTTAAGACGTATATATTGTTTGCTTAGTTATAATTTATGGCTTGTAATATTTTACGAACATGTAACTGTTTAAATATTAGACATTCAGTTCAAGAAGTTTTTAAAAGGCTTGCGCGCACACATACCATTCGAATTAACCAAATCCAAAACCAGGTCATCATTGCAATTGAGTGTATAAAAACCTGTGATTGTATTTTTCTTCAATAAAGTTGTTGTAAATTTAATCAAATGTATGTTTTAAAAAGTTTTGAATAAATATGACAATTTTGCAACAATACATGTAAAAACAAGGTAATGTTTAGTAAAAACTATTAGTAGATATTATTGGAGACGTTATTGGTGATCAGAAAAACATATTGAGAAATTCCTTCTTAACAAACAGACTACCATTTCATTATCTTTTGAACGCGATATTATGTTTAAAGAACGTGAAAAACATTGGGTTGCATATACACGAATTAAAATTCAATTATTATTATTATAGTCCTCTGTTTATTTAACTTCAATTCATTTCACATATTCAGTAATAAGCACCTTGCGGAGCAAGATGTTTTGCTATTACAATTTAATATTATTATATTACGTAAACAAAAAATAAACACAAATCAGCATTTCTGTCAAAGACCAAATTTCCAAAAAAATACATATTATTTAGCTGTCAATTTATTAATCATTAAAAATGTTTTACGACGGAGGAAATTTTATGTCACCGAGTAATTTATTCCACAGGGGCACCATTCGAGCCTCAAAAGCACTTTTACCGGTATTTGTTCCAACCCCAAGTGCAGAACCGAAGTCATTAGTTCTTCGAGTAGACACTGATTTCTTAAAATAGTCAGAGAAAAATGTTTTATTCGAATTATTAGTAATCTTATACATTAAACACAAACTTTTGCAGTCACACAGTTCCGTTGGTAAAAGCCAATTAAGTTCAGTATACATCCGTTCAGCAAAAGGGTCAAACGTTTTTACACAAAGGAGTAATCCTGCAAGAGTACGTACAATCTTTGTAATCAGGTTCAAATGCAAATTACATGTCATCCCATACACTGATATTATATAATTTACTACTGAGTAGACGTAAATCTGACAAAGCAATTTTAACAGATGTAACTCAAGGTAATTCTTGATGGTGTATAAAGCACGAATTCGAATATAGCAAACTTTGCTGACATTATCTATGTGACACCTCCAACTTAGACTTCTATCAAGAGTAAGGTCAACGCAATTTAATTTTGCTTCATTAACGACTGTGAAGCCATGTACATTAAATTAGAATACATTCAGTTTAGAAACTTTTTGGCTTGAGGTTAATGTTAACATGTTTGTTTTATCACTATTTATAACGAGTGAGTTTTCATCAAAATAGTCTACAACTTTCATCATTTCACTATTTATCAAGTTCTGCGTTTCTGATAACTGATCATATCTAAGACAGAAAACAAAGTTAGAGTCGTCAACGAACATAAATTTTGTACAGTTATTTATGACTTTAGGTAAATCAATTGAATGTAGCGCAAACTGGATTTGGCGCTAGGGATGTTCCGAGCACCGAGCCTGGGCTCGGTTTATTCATGAAAATATATTTTGATGTGTCTTAAGTATAAAGTATACATGTGTATAAGTGATACAAATAAGTATACCAAAGATTTACCATAAATTTAGGAAAATTTAGGCAACTTCGTAGTCTGATGAGCTGTCCAAAATAGATAGCCACTTTCCATCATTTAAGACAAATCTTGACGGGAGAAGCAAGTTACCACATTAATTTTATATTGTTAGAATTAGAATAATTTTTGTTAGCCTTGTTCTACTTAGAACACCTTTATGTCACCCATTTTAATCATGATATTTTGCCAGAATTTATACATATTCGCCCTTATACAGTTTAATGGATTAAAAACACTATGTAAATCGAACAAAATATAATGCATATTATTTTTAACCCTGGTTGCCAAGCTTAGTTGAAGAACGCCCTGCTGTGAATCAAAAACTTTTCATAATATTTTTCATAAATTAACCATAGCCCGTGTTAGTTTTGATATAATCAAGTCATATTACATCAGCGACTAAGCATTATCTATGTGTAAAATCTTAAGACGTATATTGTTTGCTTAGTTATAATTTATGGCTTGAAATATTTTACGAACATGTAACTGTCTAAATATAAAACATTCGGTTTAAAAATTCTTTAAAAGGCTTTCACGCACACATACCATTTGACTTACCCAAATTCAAAACCAGTTCATCATTGCCATTGAGTGTACAAAAATCTGTGCTTGTATTTTTCTTCAATAAATTTGTTGTATATTTAATCAAATGTAAGTTTTAAACAGTTTCGAATAAATATATCAATTTGCAACAATGCATGTAAAAACAAGGTATCATTTAACACAAACTCAAAATTTTATTGGAAAGGTTATTCATAATTCGAAAAACATTGAAAAATTTCTTAGAACGAAACAGGCATTTCATTATTTTTTGAACGCGATATTATGTTCAAAGAATGTGAAAAACATTGGGTTGCAGATATACGAAGTAAAATTCTATTAATCAAGATGAATACTGCCAAATTCCTTGACGAACCATACCTACTCGCTGTTACAATGAAGCTAGTTCGATTGTTAAAATGTACTTCAGTTGAGCTCGATCGTACAATTAAACAACCAAACTCCAATTATGTTCGAATATCATTAAAAACCCAACCAGAGTTTTAGAAGTTACGTTTAAGAAGTTCACTTCTTTTTGTGGCAGCTTGTTTACAACTTCTTCAAAATTTCACGAACATTTTAACTGACACAATGAACTACAAGCTTAGCACATCTGATCGTGTACTTGGTTGGTTCACATGTATGGCCATTTCAGCAGCAGCCATATTTATTCACTTAAGTATAAATACCGGAAACACTTTGGAATTCTATCTAAATAATTTACTGGCTTTCAGGAAAATGTATGATGTTAAAAGTTTTAGTCCAATGGATTTTAATTGTAGCTCCTGCAAACGGCCTTACATCAACATTTTACTGCACTTACTTGTTCCCATGGCTTTGGTTTCTGCTGCTATACTTGGACCGATATTTGTTTTTGGTCTGCACTGGATAGATCCTTGTAAACCATCTTTAATCGGATACTTTATGTTGCAAGAATGCTATGATAGGTCAAACAACGTTTTGGGTATTCTACAAAACTTATTTGGTATATTTGTAAAAGCAACAATTTTTTTGGGAAATTTATGGGTTTGGTTATTCAGTGTGGTTGGTTCTGTTTTCGGTGTAGTAGTTGTACACATCATATGCACCTTAATGACCTATGAAAACATTAAATTGTTTTCGAAACGAATTCGATGTAGCAACTATATTTTTCATGACATTCAAATATACAGACAGCTTCAAATTTTCAGCACATTGTGTAATTCTGTACAGCAAAGCTGCTTGTGTGTATTCATTGCTGCCATAAGTTTCGCAGTTTCAATGAATTTCAGTTTATTGATCGGACTTGTTCATGGTAATGATGACAAAATTAGCAGCTTAATAATGGCAATAATTTTAATCCTGACAATTGAGGGAACAGCTTCTTTTTTATTGATTCTGGGTGGCATGGTGTCTGTTTATAAAGAATCTAAGGAAGTACTAGCTGGAATAAATAAAATGATAGGATTCAACAAAACAAGGCATTACAGATCATTGCTAAGGCGATATTATAGGTCTTGTAATATAATTAAAATTAAATTTGGAGAAAGCAATTTCCTTCAAGAACTTACTCCATTGAGATGTCTGGATGTGTCAATGAATTTAACTGTGCATTTTTTGCTTTTGTCTAGAAATAAATAGTAAACATGTTTTAGGGTACATTTGTTAGCATTTATAAAAATATTTAGATCTATTGGAATAAAAATTAATCTATGCACATTTGAATATGTAAATGTTTCGAAACATTTCCATTTTTATAAAATATACAGTTAATTATATATTTACATATTCCTTGTACCTATCCAAAAAAATCTTCTATTTTATGCAAATAATGTTAAGCAATGTTATAATTTTCTATAACAAAACAAATAACCAAAAATTTCTGATATTATGATAAGGAACATAAAATCGTAATTATATAATAAACTGAACAAATATTTGTTCCCTTAAATCAACAATGTATGCGAAACCCTTTCCTGGTAAAAAAAACTTGGGGAGATTACAGTATTTAAAAAAGAATGTACTCTCATATAACCAGAATATCTAATACATGTATTTTGTCTATGATATCTTGATATTTTAGTTGAAAACAAATTAAATATTAACTAACATTTAACATTATGTTATATAATTTCTAGAACTTTTTAGATTCGTAGGTTACATATTGAGACATAAGGTATAAGATTACAAGCAATCGGCTAAGGTTCAATTTGTGAGTAAATGCTATTTTGTTTTCAAAATTGTTACGTTATAGTCGTTCAATTCTGGTTTTCATTCTGATCGGTTCAAAATAAAAACTTTGGAAATTTGGCATAAAACCTGAACATCGAAGGAGCTTAAAGTTTGGTTCTTATAGGCTTATTAAGTTCAGCTTTTACCTATAACTAAATGTTGCTTTTGTCTAAAAAATATTTTATAAGCTGCAAACTTAATTTGAATATATTCATATATTCTATCCATTGGAACAAAAAATAATATCAACATTAATATGCCCTAAACATCGTCATTTCTGTATAAACAGTATATTTCATTTCTTTATAGATATCGTTGGGCCTGCAAAAATCATTTTTGCTGACTTAAATTACGTTCGTCGTGTACTTTTTTTAAGGCAATCGTTCACTCCATCGATCGTTTTTAATCCCTAACGCTAAGCTTTAAAAAAGGAAAAAAGAAAAACCGAAAAATGCTGCAGTGTCATTTATCGATCAGTCGATTTGTCTTACTTCTGCGGCAAAGCCAAACTTGTATATTTTTGCATGAATATCAATGCTGTTTTTTTAACAACAACAACGTTTACCATATAATCAAATAACTCATCCGACAATTAATAGCCTTGATTTAATAAACAGCACTTAGTAAATAATCGACTTAAATTCAGTGTTGAAATTCACAGTTTACTATTTCGGCATCTAATTTTTACGCAAAGAGATAATTTTTTGTGCGTTATTTGTTACAAAATTTTGTAGCTGTAAATTAATCAAATATTATTGCAGCATATTTAGACCCAATCAGCAGCGCACTATAAACTAGATTGAAAATAGGTAGTCAGAAATTTAGTTTTATTAGTTGTAGAGTTGACTTTAGCTCATAACTCATTCAAAAATAAATCAAATTAATGTTGTACATATGAACATATATGTTCGTGGTCTTAAAATTTTACTTGGGTTGATGCCGGTAGTGCATCCGAAAGAATTAACTTCTTTAATCCGTTTAACCTTTTTGTAAGAACACAAGAAAGGTGTGATCGCTCTTTTCCCCTGAACCCTTTCTTAGTGATCGCTGTTTTACCCTGATGGCTATTTTCCACACAATCTTTTTTTTAAATATCACAAATCTTTTATGCAAGTGTATGTACTGCGGTACCTTTTGCATTTCATGTTCTAGTTGTTTATTTCTCAAGTGATTTTATTCCAGGTTAATGCAAACAAATGTATGAAATAGGTGAAACATTGAAGTAAATAAAAGTAGGGATACATAATAAATATTCTGATTGCATTTAATTCTAATACAAGCTCAGTGTAACATTTTCAGCTTCACTATCACATCCAATTCTGAGAGATTGAATGGATCCATATTTAACATAACCATTAAATTTAGAACTCTTTTGAATGTCACGTATGAACAATGGAGTAAATCTGTTTGGGTCGGGAACTTGCAGACACACACTGTTTCCCTGGAAATTGGGTTCATCGAACACAGTCCAGTCGCTATTACCTGTAATAATTATCGACTTATGACTTCCAGCCAAGCTTTCCAGATTGGCTGAGTGCTTGAACGTGTACTCTTCTCGACCCTGGAAGTTTTCGTACTCGTAAATGGTCAATGAATCTATTTTGTAATCTCCCGGAGCCCCAGCATATCTGGCTGATGAAATGGTACCAGCAATGGTATGGAAATTGACACAGAAATTGTCTCGACCAAAAATGGGTTCCACTCGACGTTCTCCATTTGGATTAAAGTCACCGTCTTGGTAAAATATCCACCTATAAAATTAGCCAATAACTTTGAAATTAATTTTTCGTAAATGGAAAATAGAATCATTTAACAAAATATTATGTTTGCTTACACTCCTGTCAAACACACGGAATGTGGAAGATTATCAAATTCATCATTTGAGAGATCTGCACTGTAGCTCTGAAAAATTGTAATGTTTTTTCCTTCGTGATTGTACTGATCAAAAAGAGTTGCCTCTTGCTTTTGTGCTAAAGTAGTAGCCGCGAAAAGCGCACAAAACAATGTAAAAGTTAGTTTGTTGGACATTCTGATGTTTTTAAAAACAGAACTTAATTTTATAATAATTATATATTTTGACTACGCTGAATTGTCTCTATACTTGCTGTTTAAAACTATTGACAAGTTTCTGATGGTTATGGTGTAATTTGTTACTACTTTTATACTCTTAAATTAATTTATTGATTTCTGATGCAGGATATTTGTGTTTCAGTTTTATAAGGATTTCATTGAATCATCCCACGTTCATCGTAATCGTAATGTGTTTGTTTGATATACAAAGCTTAAATCCGTTTAAACATTTTATTTCATGGAGATTTGATTCATTAAAACAAACCAAAAGTACTTGCTATATATTACAAATCAGGAAATATAGGTATGTAGTTTGTATCGTAATTCAAGTAAATTATCTTAAGCAAATAATTGGAAAAGACTGCGTGCAACGTGTCCCAGTTTCGTTTTGCTGATTCATATACATGTAAATTGTCTGTGTGCTTAAGGCTGGTTTTTATTTTGTCACAAATTAATCATCATCATCAATAAATCTGTGTGTACAAAATGACTGCTTTTCCAAGTTTTATAATGAATTCATTCATACTTTTGTTTACCTGTGTTTGGTATTTACTGTTTAGAAATAGTCTTTAATGTATCACTGGTTCAGTAGGTCAACCTTGAATACTACCATGAAATAATTCACTGCTAAATACATAAGTAGTGCATGTAACTTACGAATTTCGAGAACCATTATACCTTATAAATTTGCTACACGTGAATTTGTAAAATCAAAACTATTACAGGCGATGGAGTGTAAAATATAAACAGATATATATATACATATACATATGTATATGTAGTTTGGAATTTAGTTTTCTCTGCAAATACACAAAACACTGTTAAAATGAAAACCTGGAAAGTTACTTCTAAACTTACTATGCCAGAACTGTATTTTAGGAATCATACAAAAAACTTACGTGATAAAATTAGTGAACGAAATTTAAATATCAAAGCTTAAAACAAACAACGTTATACCAACGACAAATACCTATAAACATACAAACATGAGACAAATAATTTGTTTGACTTTTCTTCATCTATGTACAAGTATAAGCTGAATGAATTACCTGTGCTGTAAAACTGTACGTCAGTTTATACAGTCCGGATTTGCCAATACCAACCGGATTTCTTTCAAGTTGTGCCAAAATTCTTTCGAATTCGTGTTTTTCTTCTTCTTTGGTAAAGCATGACCAAATTTCTTGTTTCGTCAGCCCATCTTTGAAGCTTGCCATCTAGAAAAATCATAAATACTAAACTCTATATACAGAGATTTTGTGGCGTATATTGAGTAGTAATACGAACCATCCGGTAAACGTCTCCAGATGTGTGCAGCATAACAAACCATGAAATTGATTTGAGTGTTCTGTTTCCCATTTCATGAATATAAACTATATTTTTACTATAGTCGGCATTCAAGTTGAATGCATATTTTGCAGAGACTTGGAGTATCCAAATGAGACAGGTATTTGCCCATACTGCATTAATTGAGCTTGACATGTTTTTCAGCATTTCGAACAAAATTATAATATGATGATGATCTCCCTTAGACCAAACATTGCGATTTTCTAAATTAATTGCCTGGAAAATGTCTGTAAACGATTTTGTCATTGTCCACATTGTAGCTGGAACTAAATGCACATACATCATTGAAGTAAATATCCATACAAATCTAGATATATTTCCCATCCAAAATTCTAGTATGCCAATAAAATAATCCGTTGATGTATGAAAACAGGTTTCAAAAACCTGCATTTGGAATTTTTGTCTTCCGCGAACTACTAAAACTTTGCAAAGCTTCGTTGACAACTTTTCCAAATTAAATTTTTCGGGGATGAAATACTCGACAAACCAAACTATATGTATTACAGCATGAAAAATGAACATCAACGCAATACTTATTTTCAGTAGACGTTTCCCCAATTTGTCAGACTTCGTTATATGATGTTCCATGATTATACAAGTGTTGAATATTTGGGTTAACATTTTAATTATTTTTGAAGGTTTCCAGTATAACTTTATAAAATACTGAAGGTACACCAATTTGATTAATAATGCAATGCATAGGGAAAAGTACTGCTTGGCTGTGTATGTCTTCATGTTCACATGAGCTTGAATTTCCTCAGACGCATAGCTGAATTCATTTAACCAAAATGGCACCCAGACCATTATCAGTGACACCACCTAAAACATATTTTCGGTTTAGTTGTGTACGATAAAAATGGTACTTTCAAAATATGATTGAGAGCTGGAAATTTACCTTAGTATTTTTTGAAGATTTTAGATACCAGTAGCACTTTTCTTTAGAATATTTGCACTTGTATGGGATCGCTCCGATAAAGTAAAGGCAATCAAAAGAAAACTTCCACAAATGAAATAAGTACAATGTTGTCTCTAGCGCTTTTTGACTTTTCATTGAAATCACACTCTTGGCGGGTTCGTAACTAAAGTCCAAATGATTCATTGTTTTACCTAAAGTTTATTATTTGAAAAGCAAATATTTCCTATTTAGAAAATTATTAACGAAATTAATATTTAAATTTGCATTGGAAACTAAATTGTGTCCACAAAACAAAATTTATATATTGGATATGTATTTTATTCTTATTAAGTTAGGAGCAACGAAAAGGCATAGCTGCAGTTTGGTTTTATTATTAGCATGATTGCTTTATGAAATATAACCTAATAATAAAAACAAACTATGGTGAGGCGGACAGTTATGTTTTATTATTTTTTAAAGTTTCTACCTAGTCTACACAAATGCAGCCTCAATCTACACTATTTTGATTTTTTTAAAGTTGGTTGTCTCATGTGCAAAACCGTGGAAATCAATAAGCCGATTTCTACAAACTGCTAAATAAATGAGAATGTAAAATGTAATTTTGTCACTGAATACAATTTTCCAGTCATTACACGACTAATGCAATTGCCTAATAAATATGTTTGTAAAAGTGACACGTAAGCAAATTTATGTACGTTGCTGTTATCAGAAGTTATGACTGTAGATGCACAACGTTTTAAAATATAAACTAATATTCATTATTTATCATGAAAAAATGAATCATTTTTAATGACGAATACTATCAAAAACTCTTTTTTCCCTAAAATCATCTCGTTATTTAGGCCAAAGAGTTCGAAAGCTAAATACTTATTGTGAAACCAATTTCAACTAAATTACAAAATATGTTATTTAGCAAAAACTAGTCTACCTAATGAAATAACTATAAATGGAATTAATTAGACGTTTATCAGTATAAATTGGCTTATATGGTAAGTATTTGCCAAATTTGTCGGAATGACTCCTATAATACTGAATGATGCATATAATAGTATATGTTTTCCACAAGACATTAAAATAAATGGTTTAGCAAAACTAACAAAGTTTGTTCTCGTTTGACATGCGAATGTAGTGTAATGATAATGATTGTTGTGATCATCATGAAGAACGGATTATGTCTCTTTAGCGTGATCTCCTACAGTTAAAACCTTGCATATCAAACTTTGGCCAAAATTTATTGTATCCAAAGCAATACTAGTATAATAAAGCATTTATAAATGAAGCTCTGAATTGCGTCATTCCTATCTATTACGAAACAGTCATGACCTTTATACATATCTTTTATTGATTGGAGGCATAAATTGTTATTTTCATTTTGTAAGATGTCACGGAAGAAGAAGCACTTTTAGCATTAGTAACATAAGTGAAAGCATTCCATATGGATTCACTCGTGTATTTTATGAGCTCTAACAATATCTAACTTTTTATGGCAGCATGTTTTTCACAGAAAATCTCATACAGCTTTTTTCTTTGCATTTAAAAACACTACATTTGTACGGATCATATCCGTTTTATTTTGATCCTAAATCCCAGCTTCTATGTTACTCCAAATTGTATAACAAAGAATCAGTAAAAACCATTATTCTGTTTGGCATAACAATATTGACTTGGTTCCAAATTTGGCATGGTAAAAATGTTTTCCATTCGGATGATCTTTTAGAGAATATGATATACGCTGGAGCGGAGTTCACATTTGTTATAATCAATTACATATATTTCACTAGAAAAGATATGGTCATTGAACTATTTAACATGATAAGCATTGTCGAGCGGCAACAGAATAAACAAAATTGTAAGTCAGTTTTTTAATTATTTTTTTAACCGTACGTTTAAATTAAAGTTTTAAATTGTAATGTATTTGTATGATTTAGTACCAACCAAAATCCATTGGTATGATGGAGATGCAGAGGTAAAAATGTTAAAGTTTGTTCAGTTAATTGGAATCGTTTCAGCACCCCTCTGCATAACATGTGAATGTATTCGTCTGTTATTTTTTCCTTGTACCCCGTTTTTTCCTGGATACTTCATGTTGTTCGAGTGCTCAGCTAATTTTACCAATCTGGACATGCCCATATATCTCAACTCAATATCAGTCGGCATACCTTCAATCATTTTTCGTATGGTTGGTTGTGGATTTCTTTTTATTGTACTTATTTCACCGACTGGATCATTTTGCCTTGTTTGCATTGAATTTGTTTTTATTCAAGTCTATTGTCTACGCAAACAGCTCACAATTTTTCAAAAATCCATTAAGAGGCTAGTAAGACCGCACCTAGTGAACTACGTCAAGCATCGTTTTTGCTTCAGGGAATATCGAGAACTTCAAATTTTGGTTCAACTTTTCAATAATATTCACCAGAATGTATCTATTGTCGTTATTGTAAATTTTTCAGCGTATGTTTTTGTGCTCAGTATGTATGCCTTGGTAATTAATGGTTCCGGACTGTCATATTTCCAATTGGTACTTCTGGTATGTATTGGAATGGATGGACTTTTAGTGATTACAGTATGTGTTGGAACATTGGGTAGTTTGTATAAAGAATCAATAGAAACGAAGGAGTTGATTTACACAGAGTTAGTGCTGGCGCAAGGTACCAAATATAACAGAATGTGGATTATGAAATATTCGAGATCATTAAGACCGTTGATGATTCGAGTTGGATCTGTGATTTTTATTGATCGTTTTACCACGATTAGCTTGGTCCATTTATGTATAACAACTTTGGTAAATATGCTGTTATTAAAATAAAGTAGTTCATCTATAAAATACACAAAATTTTCTTAGAGTGACTTTGATGTAAAACAAGTCATGTCAAGACACGAAGAAAACACGTAGATAAATCTGAATGATGATAATGACAACTGACAACCCATGA
>JAQFZH010003090.1:0-14654 GCA_034695485.1 Entomobrya nivalis | reverse complement strand
ATCCAATCTAATCTATATAGCGTATAGTACACCCTCACTATACCCGGACGGAGGTATCAATATCGAAATCGTTAAAATTTAAGAGCTGCGGGAAACAAGGTTGGGTTCAAGGGTGATTTTTAAAAAGTTTCAAAATCTGCTGTCCAAGTTTCAATTGACCTTTTTCTGCTTACTTACAATCGCTGCAATAGTTTGTTTGGAATATGAAATGCACAGAGACTTTCATCCAAAAGATAGTAAACCAAATATTTGATGATGGCAATTGAAAGTAAATGAAATGTTTCCATATTATAATATTTACATGACCCCAATAAAACTATAACACAAGATTACTTTTAAACTGAAATGATTTAGTTATATGTATCATAGATATGAATACATGCCATGAATCCGATCGATTGATTGCCATTTTGTGTTAAAGCCATTGTAGGAATAGGAAAGCAAAGTGTCACTGTCTAACTAAATAACAAAAAAAACACTTCAAGATAACAAGTCGATAGTGCAGGGTTTGTTTGATTAACAAAACTTGTGTAAGTTCTCAAGATAACAAGCCTATGCCATTTGGCATTGACGTGTGACACTTGCTTCCGGTGTTCCAAATTATCATACTCTTATCAGTTTAAAGCTTCATTTCAGATAATAGACACTGAAAATTTGTATCTACTTGTTTACTATGGAGGTGTGTGAAGGTCAATCATGTTTACCCTTTCATTGATAGTATGTAAAAAGAATCCGATTGGATAATCATAAACATAAATAATCCTTTTTATGAAAGACTGTGATTTGGCAGATTGATAAAAAGGTGAAAGTCTGAGAAAAACTGAATTTGACAATTTTGACAAATTATTCTTATGTCAATATTTTAATACTTTCTGATACCAATTCAAAAGAATATACATACGTGATAGATAGAAAAATGAGTATCACTGAACAAAGTCAATAGACATTTCCTGTGCAAGTGCAGCGAAGACAAACTTCGTCGTACAATATCATTTCTTCCCGAGTTCCCCATAAAACTTACCGGCTTTTTGCCACCAAACAAGAGAACATAACACAGCCTCTCAGCTCCTCAGGTAAACAAACAAGCTCAAGATGTAAACATCATCAAAACAAACCTAAGCAGATATTTATTTTACCACTCATTAAAGTCAATACATAATAGTCCCCATCACCATAATATGTTCATTTAACTAAAGTAGAACTTTTGTTGACCGTGATAAAAATAATTGAGTAATATAGCTTCAGAGGAATTATACAGGTAAATGTGAATATTTTTTTCCTATCCTATACTAAATTATTGACTAAGTTGACGAAAGGAAGGCATTATTAACTTTCATAGTACTTATCTTCTGTACTAACTACGACTTGGCTTGACGTAGGCTCTTTCAGTAACTTTCGCCAATGTAACTTGTGACATTAATATTTTTGCTGATATTATATTTTTGGTGACCTGTGACATTTTCTGTAGAGTCCCATTTATTTCCGGAAAAATGGTGACACGCTGACACGAAAGAAAAAAAACACTACTGCATTGTATTCTAATTACTTGACAGCAGTACACTTGACCATAAAAGAATGTACCATGTACCTGTTTCGGTTTGAATAAAAGTTTTTGCTTTTGATTTGTCTTTTTTTATTGTTGTACGATTATTATTTTTATTGGTTGAAGTTAACATGTCATGTCTCTTTTGTCCGCCGTGGTCGGTTGGTCTGAGAGGAAAGGAGAAAATTGCAGCAAGGACAAGGTTAGCATTTAACATTTTTAATGGTCGTACTACTACTCTGACTTGACTGATAATCAGTCAGTCCGTATAGTGTACTATGACTATGATGAACGATAATATTTTTTTGACAATGTGGAAAAATGCCAGGACGATGCACCATGCACCACACTGCCAATAATAATAATCGTCAAGCCAAGTGCCTTGCTTCAAGTCTTCTTCCTCCTCTCTTTCAACAAGAGAAATTCCTCCATTGTACATGTCATGTCGCAAGATAATGACGATGAAAATTACAGTAAATCTTGTGTATTTTTCTCTCCTTACTACTTATACAGGTTCTACATGAGTGGCCTCTGCCTCTACTACGACAACAACACCACTGCTCTTGTAAGCGTACCTTATTTCCCCCCTCCTCCGCAACGGAGGCAGCGTAGTCATCAACTTGATGGTGGAGTTTGGTTGGTTGTTCGGGTTCCTATTAAATGAAGCGTTGTAGCAGGACGCATTAGTCAGTTTAGGGATGGCAGCCTGCATGAACGGATCGTCATCGTCTCCCTCCACCTCCTCTTCTCCAGCCACAGCAACCACCTCCTCCTCTGCGCTGGGTGCTGCTGAGAGAGTGTCAAAGGAAACCTCAACCTCAGATAACCAGGAGAACTTAAATAACAAGATAAACGGGGAGGAAAGTGATAATCCCTTGGGGGAGAATTCTGACCTACAATCTGTGAGTGATTCAGGAGAACGGTCTATGGAGACTTGTTTTTCATCGTTTGACCGTGATGGGTAAGTCAAGACAAGATTTTCATTGTTTATATTATAATTTAAGGGTTGTGATTGTCTAATTATGTGAATATATTATTAGTTGGTCAGTTTAATGTTAACCTCAAAAAGTTGAAAAGATCCTGAAAGCATTTTTATTGCCATTTTTAGTGAACGTCCATAATGCAGATTTTACAAGTAGGGAGTCATTCTATTTATTTTGTTTGATCGATAAAAAGGTTGCACTTGGTTGTGATATTTTTACTTTTTACGTCGTACTAGTCAACTAGTCACCCTAATAATAAACCTTTCTTTACTCTTTGTTCATTTCTGTACTGCTATGTTAAAATCACAAATTGAGGTATCTAATTGGGAGAGCATTTATGTTATGTTTTTTTGTTATATGCCAATTTCTTTCTTTATTTTGTGTGGATGAATTGGCTGTTGAAAGTATAATTGAGTGATTTCGGAAGATTAATTTATGTTTACTTCCTTTACAATGACCTTTATTGATGTTATTTATATTGGTAACAGGGATGGCTTCCTGAACTATGCTGAGTTCGTGGTGCTATGCAGAGCTTTATTTCGAAACGAGCGAGATAAACCTTATAATGTGGAACCCAAGAGGTTACGCGACATGTTTGATACTTTTGATATCAATAAGGTATTTTATATGAAATTTTATCTTGTTCAATAAATTTGATACTTGAGTAATGTTTCATTTGGTTCATGTTTATTTATTTTTTGCAGGATGGACTCATTGACATCAACGAGTTTGAGCTCTGCTGGCAGAAGTGGATTCGTAAGGTAAAAAATAAATAGATTTAAAAAGCCTTGTTTTTTAATAATAAGCACATTGGCAATCAAATCTCAAGTGGAGTCGCTATTTTTAAAGTTATTGTCCAACTATATTGAATTGTTGCTTGAACAACACGTTTTGTTCGTTTACTTAATCACTCGACTATCCCATATTTTCCAAAGTAGTAGTTTTATAAGGGCAGCAGGAGCACGTCTGATAAATATATACTCTATGATAATCTTTAAACAAGCATGGCTGAAAGTAGATAAGTGTAAAATGTATGGCATGTGAAGTGGTGTTGATGGTGGCCATACGGTGTTTTTGGCTTCTTTTCATTTTTCCATATCCCCCAGGTAGGTAGACTCGCCTTTACTTGATTGAACACCACTCACCATTATCATCAATCCCAATCCGACAAAATTGTATTTGGCAAAGTTTTTTTTTGTAGCAAACAGTAAGCAGTTTCCGTGGTAAAGGTGAAAACTATTTTTAGCTAACTTTCCTTTTCCCTTTGTATGTTTTGCACACACATGGTAGACATAGGAAGAAAAACAATATATCACAATGATGTCATGATAAGGAAAACGGAGAGTTTTTGTAGTAACGAAAACTTTGTCCTTTTGTATTATTCTCACCTGTAATTATAAATGAGTTTTTTTGAGGATGGAGAGAGTTAAGTTTGATTTTCTTGTTTTTACAGAAGAGCACTTCTGTTTGTCGTAGTAGTAGTAGTAAATGTCGTGGTGGTTTGGTGATGGTCGGTGTCAGCTTGTACCGCACCACTTTTCCCCCTTTCCTCTCTGACTACATCCCTATCTCATTTCGTCATAATATCATCATCGTCATTCTGCATTATTGGTGCAGGTTCCGTCTTTTGTTCTTATTGCCACCACCACCACGACAAAAAAGGGAGGAACGACCACCTTCAAAGCATGTAATCACAATCAAAGAGAAAGAAAAATGTCAAGTAGTCTGACGGAGGAGAAATGTAATAATAATCATTACTATAACAACAGAAAAATAAGTTGTAGTAGTAGTAATAGTCAGTAGTAGTATTTAGGTCCTCTCGTCGCGTCGTCAGCTTTAAGTCAATATTGTTATTATGAGTATTTATGGTAGTTATCTTGACATGTTCCTTTGTCGTAAAAACAATTACATCGCAGCTAACTTTTTTACGTTGCTTGCTGAGTAGTCAAGGTGAAGTCAATGTAGTAGTTAGGTACAATATAACTTTACTTAAATAGTTGAGTTGACTTGCTGTTACGTCGTCATCATCAATTTACTTTTGTTGGGTACACGCACGCATAAATGTATGCTTTATCGTATGAAAATTATAAATCTTTTCGTCATCATATAACTATTTTTTTATCATTATTTATTATATCTACTCCCAGAAAATCGCTCAATTCTTAAGTAACACCAACAAAGGAACGATATAACGGAGCTGAAAAATCCTTCGGTATAATTTATTAAGTTGGATGTAATGTATAGCAATAGCACAAGCAAAACACATATTTTCAAGTTGAGTTAAGAACTTTGAGGCCCGTTTAGCTATTTTTTGGTTTGCATGCTGGCATGCAACATACAATGGTGTTTAGTAGTGTAGGCTCAAAGTTCAGCGAAACGGAAAATAAACCCTTTTTGTCCGTTGTTCCTTGTTATCGCTGTGCCTGGTACCGGGTAGCACCAGTCATTGATTTGGCCCATGACATTTTCTAATACCGACTTCACTTCCTATCTCGATCCCACTGTATTGCAGCAGAGCGCAGCGGAACATCACCAATCATGATCATCGCAAGTTGTTAAAATATAATGGTCCGTGTAGCAGCAGAGCTTTAGAGCTTGCTATTTTGTTCCCCTCTGTTGTGCTTCTGCTGGTTCGTCGGAATATAATGATCTTCCGGTGGTGGTGTCAGCATTGTGAAAAGTAATCAAGGCTGACTGGGAACTGCGCTGACTGACAGGAAAAAATGAATAGAGTTTTTCCGAGTTCTTCCACCTTTTTTTTCTTCTTTTGGAATGATGATGATGAACATACCACCAACTTAACTCCGTTTTTAGAATACTTTGAGCAATGTAAATTAGAAACACGAGGCTAACTAAATTATGAGCGTCACTGAGAATGGCGTGTGTGTCCAATTTACGGCGTGGACATTCATAGATGTTACGTGATTTTGTTAGTTGAGGGTCAAGAAATTGATGAAATTGCAAATTTTGTGTTCGTTTTTTTACAGATCGTTCGTCCTGTCTGCTGTTTGGTCGTTGTCGATGTACAAAACGACTTTATCAGTGGCTCTTTGGCGATTTCCAAATGTCCTGCAAAGCATAACGGTGAAGAAGTGGTAGAGCCGATAAATCGTCTTTTGGATACCGTGGAATTCGACTGTGTATACTATTCCCTCGACTGGCATCCCGATAATCATGTATCCTTTTACGATAACGTTGCACTCCGCAAGTTACACTCGTCATCAGGCGTGAAGACCCCGAACGAGGCACAATTGTTTGATACCGTTATATTCGAAGGTCCTCCAAAGATGGAACAGAAACTATGGCCACGACACTGCGTACAGAATACTTGGGGCGCCAAGATTCACGAAAATATAAAAATCGTCGAAGGCTCTCCCTTCATCTACAAAGGGACTAATCCTGAAGTGGACTCATACTCGGCCTTTTTTGATAATCAGAAGCTGGCAAAGACCTCACTAGATATGGAACTAATGAACAAGGGCGTTACAGACGTGTTTTTGTGTGGGATTGCGTATGATGTCTGCGTAGGCTTGACAGCACTGGATGCAATTGGTCTGGGATACAGAACTATTCTGGTGGATGATGCTTCTAGGGGAATTACGCTGGATGATATTGTCATGATGAAAAATAAGGTGGAAGAGGGTCATGGCCTTGTTGTACAGAGTGATGAGGTGGGTGGTCGGGATTTGAATGTATTGTATTAGATCATGTTGCATTCCAATTTTTCAATTAATAATTTCTGCTTTCAGATTAAAGCCATGGTACAAGGCCGGGATAGACGTCCTGAACTTGGCTACAAACTTGCTATGGAGCTACGTAAACAAATTAAACAGTTGGAACAGGAAAATAGGATCTGAATTATTGTTCCTCGTTGACTATTAATTTTTCACCATGCCATATCATCTTCATCAGTTGAGTCGTCTTCGTCTTCAACTTAAGTCAATAAACAAATTACTTAACATTGTGTATATTCAATTCAGTCAGTAGTAATGTAACTTGTTAACCACAAAAAAATGATTTTTAAAACTCGAATAATAATCTCGTAAGGCTAATCAAATGTTTTAAAAAGTGTAATATTTGTTCAGTCTAGTTAAAAACTACCGCGAGCAATATTGTTAAAGTTATATAATTACTTTATAACGCAAATTATTATTAAAACATGAAGGTTTTATTGTAATCAATATCAGTCAGTTAAGTTAGTTACTAAAAGTATTGAATTACTGTATTAATTCATTATTTTTTAGTATTATTTGTAAATCTGGTAGTACACTTGTTGTACCTAAAGGTAATTTTAGTAAAAAATTAGTTGTGATTCAATTATTATACTACTTCTGCTACTTATAACGCCATTGAAAAACAATAATACGAGTAGTAACAAAAAAGTAACCACAAATTATATAATGGTGACGCGTTTCATCGAAGAATTTTTGGTAGTACATTTCAAACAATGTAACTTAAATTATAAAAAATACATATATATTAATATGCAACCGCAACGTACTTCTGTAAAGATGAAAAGTGACAAATGGTGTACACAAATCTGATACTTTTTTCAGAACTGAATTTTTAGTCAGGATTTTACTTAATACAGCTATTATTTTTTAGTATTTTTCAATTAGTATTCCGAATTGCTCAGTTAAGCCTGTGTATGTATAATATTTTTTGTGATCGAATGTAGCTGCTGAGTTATAGTATTATCAGGAAACAGTCTAGTATTTTTTGGTAACTGCCAGTCATTTGAACTTCGCCAATTAAGTTTATTTTTGTTTAGATCATTATGTATTATATTTACTTTCTCATGTAAACGGAGTAAATGGGTTGTAGTGCATACAAAAGAGGAATTTAAATTGTCACACGGCCTTACATTCGTTGCCTTACAGTACACAACACACACGACAGTCATGATTATTATTATAAATGCAAATATAGTAGTATATATATACTTACATTAAACTGTTATGATTATGTCCATGTTGTCTATGTACTGGCAACACAATAAAAATGACAGATTACGAGTTCAACATTATTGTAATATTTTAAGCTACAATGTACAATTGCAAAAACCTGTCCTGGTAGAATAAGTAGTTTTATGCAGTTTGGGAGTGTACGATTCAGTTCGAAGTGAAAAACTACGTAGTAAAAGTCAAGACAAGCACAAATTTAACATAAATTACATAGTTTGTAGTAATTCTATTTGTTTTACTAGTTTCTGTTCCCATTAAATCTATTCAAAGATATTGCACATTGTAATCATGCAACCAACTAGTATCTTACTTGGCAACTTATTTATTTAGCATTATTGAAGGAAAATTTAGAATCACTGCTACAGATTGCTAAAAGTAGCTGATTATGAGATCTTGTGGTCAGCGTATTAAAATCCGTTAATGAAATAAATTAAACAAGTAATTGTTGAAAACCCAGACAAGTATCTAATATTAGTAATTAAATTTAATAAAAAATGAGTGATATTTAACAAATATCGCTTTCTATCCGTTTTTTCTCTTTGCATTGTAAATTCGCATTAGCTAAAGTTTATTGACTGTGTAGCTGGTTGTGGTGGTCATGATGGTAGCTTGGCTGTGGCGCGGCGTTGCCCGATTTTTATTTGAGTGACGGCTGGTGACCACCTACTTGGACATAATGAGTTCATTTCATTCTTGTTTTGCTTCGGATAAAATAATGATGTGATGAGGATGTTGATGGTGATTATCAAGATGAAATTTTGGTTCGGTTCTTAGTTGGAACATTGAATGCATGGATGGGTTCCTCCTCCTAAGATTTTTTTTTGCCATGTTCATGTCATCATGATCGTCCTTCTCACAAGGAACAAGTATGACCCAGAGCTCACGCAAAAAATTGTGTGTGTACCTTTTTCTACTGCTTTGTTGCATTAGCTTAGCTACCACAATCACACCACCACCAGCCTGCTTGTCTCCATACCACCACCACACGTCTACCTCATCTTTCATTCATGATCTCTCTTGTTGCTCGAGGTGGTGCCGTAAATCTCTACTCAAATCTCATTTTTTCATCATCTTCACTTCACCAGAATTACCATATTGTCTGTTATATACATAATGTATATGTGTATACTGCAGATTGCAGCTTAAATTCACCCTGTCTGTTTGGTGAATTCAGTATTAACAATTTTTTCTCTCTTACCTTTCCTATTTCTCTGCTCTTCTTACGCGATGATGTCATAGTGGAGAAACCATAACCAGACGAATGTACAGAGCAAAACCATGGCCTACCACAGCGACAGCGACAACGACCAACAAAAAAGGGTTTGTCTTTTGCACTTTTTTGCTTCCTGTGCGTGGCAACTTTACCAACAGCACTGCTAACACGACTACTTCTCTGCTGAGCAGAACAGAACATTGAACAACTGCATCAAATAAATTATCATCCTCGTATCGTAAAAATCCGACACAAGCTCTACTTAAAAATTCAAATAAATGCAAACTAGATTAGCAAGAAAAAAACAAACGATTGTGGAAATAAATCACTTTGTTGGTTTTCTAATCCACTTATAGGATAAAAAAAAATAAACGTGAATTTACACAAAATGGGGATGATGAGTCATCAACTGGCCTGCATGATCTTAACTTAAAAAGACGCTGAAAATGATGATGACATAATGATCATTGCCACTAATCGTTCATCCATATCATCGAATTCCCTACCAAAATATGGAGTTTAAAAAAAAGTTGACTTCACGTTGAATAGTAGGTGTGGTGACTGCTGCTGGTGAAGAAGATGATGATGATGACGATGTTGATTGATCGATTATTATTGATAAACAGTCAATTCTCATCCGAAATTATATGGAAGATTGCTTGTAAGTAAAATAGTTATGCTTTAAAATGTGACCAGCTTTTAGACACACACGGATTTTTGTGATGGGTGACGTGAGAAATGAACTGATTAACTTTTTTTTTCTGGGACACACAGCGCAACAACTAGGGTTTATGTATTTATTTATGTGGTGGTTACCTTGGCTATTATTTGTCGATCTTATCAACATCCTCATCATCACACACGAGCACATCCCATCATGTTCATCTTGTTTTTGACTTGACGATAATGATGATCCACCGACAAACATTACATGCTTGCTCCTCCGAACTGAGCAGTTTTTAAAGATGGTATTCATGTCATGATGACGAATTTTTTATTCGTAAATATTCTAAATGTACCAAAGATTTATATTCATGCATATTATGAAGTTTGTATAAGTTTACATCATTTTGAAATAAGTATGATTATTTGGTAAAGGTACCATTACAGAAAAAAGCGGGTGGTGATGTTCGTAGTTCAGGAACTGGTAACCTCCCAAGAAGAAAGGTGACGAAATCGGTAAAAATAAAATCAAAGTTTTCTTTGTCAAGTTACTCTTTGTCGTTATGTTTTATGTTTTTTTACTTGTGGCTTTCCTCTAATTCATTTCAAAGTTCCATTCAAAGAGGGATTTTTTTTTTAGAATATTCCACATTTTCTGATTTATAGAAATGATGCGGCATGAGTAGTTCTGATTTCCAATGAATTGAATTTTTGATGATAAAAAGGCATTCGATTCTTCATGAAATTTTAGAACTTCTGCTTAAAATATGATTACAGCTAAACAGCCGAAAATGTGGTTTGGTTTTTGTTTGGGGGAAATGAAAACAGGTAATTTGATACTTGCTACCTTTTCATAAAGCTATACGATGAACTTTGTGTCATGAGTGACGGTATTTCATACCTTGTTTGTGATCATCGTAACGTACATTTGTACAAATATATGATTCCAATCCCAACAAAGTTTACAATTTTCGGGAGTTCCTGGAACAAAGAGAAAAGCAGCAAAAATGGTGAATGCTTTTTGATGGTGTCGAATAAAATGCTATTCTCCTTGTTTCGCTTGACAGCCGGTCTCTCTTGTGATCCAAGATGAAAATGAAGACCGAAGGCACGTGTTCTTTTTTTCGAATTTAAACAAAGATTTTTTTATTATAAAAATGGGTTGTTTTTGGGATGTTTTGCGGTAAAAAATAATAAATTATATGCTTTCTAGTTTTTTTCTCATTCTCAGTTTTACCGAAAATCGTCAAATTATATGATTAATGGTGATCTGGGCTGACATCCATTGGGATTTTGATTGAAGGGTGCATTATCATCACTATCACCGTTACCATGCAACGTTTCATTGGCAGTTAGCAACTACTTCATATTTCATAAATGATCAAAATATATGGAAGAATGACACTACATATTTATTCCTCCATATAAATGTATGTAATAGCTTCGCTTGTTACGGCTAGGCTGCATTGTCTACACATATCTCTCACTATTTAGGTAAGGAGAACATTTTCGGATAAAGCTGGTAAAAGTGGAAAAGGTATCTTGCATAAGAAATGGATTTTATTCGATTTTTTACAGACAAAAGGGTCAAAAGTGGTGTAGTTGGCAATGTTGGTATAGTATAGCATCTCCTGATGAAGACGGCGACGATGCGGTGATGATACTGACGAGAATTAGACGTGACAAGGAAGGCCAGGGAGTGTAGGTGGTGACCGAGCCAATAACTCATTCAGCAAATGTCATAATGATAATAGTAGTGACTGTGATGAAGATTTTCTTTTGAGGTGGTTAACACTTTTTGACGATGATGGTGGTGGAGGAGACATCATCATCTCCAACAATAACACATGTACTATTATGCGTCTTCATTTCTTTTCTGCGGTTTTTTCCTGCATTACACCTATACATACATGCATATAATAATAATATGTACCTTCATGTGCTTGATTAAGTTGCTTACTTTTGCAGACAACAATCAACTTGATCAACAATATTATTATGCATTTGCACTGCTCATGTTATATTTTTTTTTCTCGGAGAAAAGAATGACAAGAGCGGTTACGTGGTCTTCACTGACCATTCATGGTATTGCTCTTGTAGTCTACACGATCATCATAGTTATCACCATCAACACCCGTGAACAAAGACAATTTTTTTTGAAACCACAACTGTAACAAGTTTCAAAACTATACAAGTAAACAAGCTGAATAGAAGTACACCATAATGTGTGGATTTGATAATCTACCAAAGTGTCAAAATTAAAGTTTGTCTCGTGTTGCCCCAACTTAATAATTTTCCGACTAGAGTGCCCAGACCTGACCATTTTTTACACAAATATTATCTAACACATCCGGCTTTTTTTTATCAAACCAATTACTTTATCGATGAAAACATTTTAGCGGCAGGATTAGGCGACTGCATTTATTGCGTTCAGGGTCATCTGATAGCATCTCTAACATTTTCATTGTCAATTCACATTACTTTGAAGATGTTTGAGGTGCATATCATATAATCATGCCCAAAGAGAAGTAATTTCCTGGAGTAATAAGCATATCAATGGCCATTAAATGGCAATTACATTTAGCCATTAAAAAATGGTAATGACAAAAAGTGTAGACAGCCGTGTGTACTCTACAGAGTAGTGTGGTGATTTGATCAGTACAGTGATTTGTAGCGATAACTGGACCAGTGATACATGCAACTTTGTTGTATGTTTTACAAAGGATTAACTGACATTAAAGTTTCTACATTCTAATAAACTTTGATAATACTGGCAGGTAGGCACCACAAAAAAAGGGAAGAAGATTCCAACAAAGGAATGATGCAGATGAGTAGATAATCTGATGATAAAAAGTGTATATTAAGTAGCAGTAAAAAAATAATAATGGCAAGCTCAAAGATGCACCAAGAAACAAGTGTTAAGTTGAAAGTTGAACAAGTGGCAATAATCATTAGGATAAGATGACCACTGCCACCAGCAACAGAACCATCATAAGACTGCGACAATGTTGCCGTTGTGTAATGTAAAACACGACAAGAGTAAACGCTTTTTTTGGTACGCAAGCGAGAAAAAATAAAGGTATGTGGGTGTAAGTTTAGTACATCTGTCATTCTTTTCTGCATGACTTTTTTTCGTATTTTTTTTTACTTGATTAAAATGTACACAATTTATTTGCCTTACTATTTTGAACTTGTTATTATAACATAACAATAATGAGGATGATAAAAAGATTAAAAAAGAGTATATTATACTGTTGCACTCTGCCCTGAACTGAACACTTGAACACACGACAAAATGTCAAATGTCAATTATGACAGTGTGGCAGTTTTGAGTGGAGTGTAAAATAACTTAATATACAAAAAAAATTGCGTTGTATCAAGTGACATATTAGCATTTTTTATTGACGCTATCACAGCATCGCAGCAGGTCTTCTTCTGCTTCAGCTTAGATCATTTTTTTCTCCTTTGTTGTGCTCATCTTTCGCCTTTTAGTTTACTGCAAGGTTTTCCCCATTTTCACCATAGTCGTTAGTACTGCAGTAAAATATTTATGAATATTAGAGAAGAGCTGACATATGGACTAAAATGGAAATCAAAGGATGATGATGATGGTGGCACGACACAACAATAGTCAAAGTCTGCACTTGAAATGCCGGGTTATGTAGTTGAGTTGCCTTGCTATTTACTGCTCGGCTGTTTGTTGGTTTAATGCAAATAGTGCAAAAAAGTGCATGTATTGCTGCTGCTCGCTCGCACGAGGATTTGAAAGAAGAAATCTTATATTCAAATTGCATTTCATAAAATTTAATACCTTTTGACTTTACTTGAATGCTTGCACAATGTTGAATTAAAATGCATGGAATATATACAGAGTATGTTATCTTAGATAACAACTTAATTGTAACTTAATTCATAATTTTTTGTTCTTTTGTCGCCTGTTTTATGATGTGTTTGGGAATGCATTTTATTCACAAACAAATAAAATTATTACAAAGAGCAATACACTTTCAACTTTATTGATGCATTTTTGAATCATTTTTTTTTTAAATTTTACAAATGTAATTTGCAGACGTATGCGTCTTCTTCATCTTGTTTGCTGCAATTAAAATTCTAATTCAATTTTTTTTACAACTCTCTTCTCGACTCCCAACTCCCCTTGAAGTAGTCATGTGTACAATAACTCTATTTTTTAAACCAATTGTAGTCATAACACTTTAATGGCTGGGGTGAAGGCAATAATCAAATCATATTATCACATCATCATTTTTGTTCTGTCCACTAACGATTACTGTTGCATTGGTAAGCAGACGAAAACATGACCATTATCATTTCATTCTTTTAACATCTGCTGCAAATTTACGTAAATTAAATGAAGGAAACTGATAAGTTATTTTTATATTAATCTGGAAATAATTCCAAAAAATGAGTCAGTAGTCCATAATATTTTATTATGATAAAATTTAATTGTCTGTTTGATAAAGGTGATGATTGTTTTTATAAATTCTTTGAAAAGGATTATTGCCGCCGACTTTGAAAATAATGTGATTATTATTATTATAATGCTGTTGATAATTTCCTTGCTTATAAGATCCTAAATGATTTCTTAGTAATCTGGAAAACTTCAACGGGTCACTATAGTATGGGAAAAAAATCCATCGTGCTTTTGGATTTGTGTAGTTCATCATGTTACTGTTAAGCAAAGCACCATCCATCATCCATAACGCATAAAGCAAAAAAGGGAGACAGTAAGACATAAATATATATGATGATATGTATATATTTTTTCAAATCAACGGATGCTAGTGTTAATTTAATGATTGTACATGAAAACTGAGTTTTTACGATTATTTTACTAGCACATATAATATGCAATATACATCATGAATAAAGATGATTGGGAGGAGATTTCATCAAACCAAACGAGAAACGTACCAGGCTTTTAGATTTTTTTTTCACTCTATTCAAAACTCCAGTGTGTAATTTTTAGCAAATGTCAACATACATATTGATGAGGAGGCTGTTTGTAGGATACTGTGGAGTTCATTGAATTTGTGTAGAAAATGGTTTTGAGAAAGAAGAGAAATGTGTAATTTGAGACTAAAAGTGGGATCAAAAAGGGACATCAATATCACACAAGTAATATTACAGCGTGAGGTGCGATCAGAACCAGAGAGGATTGAGGAAGGATGACAGAGACGGACGAAAATGTGGTTCAGTGTGGTAGGTGGTTATAGTGAGTATGATGAAAGGAATTAAGAAAAAGGTGAATTACTTCTAACTTCTGCTGC
>JAQFZH010003089.1:0-14656 GCA_034695485.1 Entomobrya nivalis | reverse complement strand
AGTATGACTGGTAACATTCTTGTAATATTTCTTTTGCTTTTTGGAGGTTTGTCGATTGCACTTATTTGCATGATTTTGGAGATGTGGAAAATAGCCTTGTGCTGCATTAAAACTGGATGTATAATATTTGTTAATTTACTACGAAAAATAGTTAAAAGGTGGAATCCATTTAGAAAAGAACTTTACGACAAAAATGTAACGGCGGAAAGGCCAATTTAAACAGCAAATTTGAGTTGTTGCTCATTTTTGGTGCCAACATTTCATTAGACTTCAACTTTGTGTTAGATGTTTTCCATTTTACGAATTCACAATTAAAATCTGTAATATCTCAATATAAATTGGTTCAGTAAATACCTGAGAACATTTTGGTCGCGGATTTCATTCCCGTTCACTGTGTGGTATTGTATCAACAAGCAGAAGTAACAAAGCGAAAGAGTATACCTTCGTCCAGGCAGTGGCATATGTGCGTGTACGTACGCAAGCAGCGGCGTTTGTGTATGTATTATAGTAGCAAATGTGGTATTGTGTTTTATGTGGTATATTTTTCATTTGATGCTTAAGCTGTACAAACATCATTGTCTTTTTTCATTGCTAAGATCTACATGTAAAAACTGAATTGTCTAATTTAAGACGTTTGTTTTATGAATTATTTTTAGACTTATTTTGTTCAAACATGAACCCGTTTAACAACAATTATCGTGCATTACCTTCGATGTTAATTTTTCTTGACCATTAATGCAAGCGGAATATATGTCAATCCTATTCATTGAACCCTGCTAATTTTATGAATATAATGCCAATGTCTCTTAACCTTCAAAGCTCTCCTCTTTAGAATGTCATGGACAAAGCACGTCCTTTAAGCAATAAATAACGTTCCTTTACATTTTGGAGACTAAAAACTTGTCAATTTTTAATTACTCATTTTCTTTTAGTTGTTCGTTTTCTTTTACTTGTAATAAGTATTCTTGATGAGTGGAACTTATTGGTTTTATTCATAATTTTACTTTATGACAATCACGCACACATTCATTCATTTCAAAGCTTCACAAACATTTCCAATTTGTCTAACATTTTGGCGATTCACTTAAACCTGAACTACAGCATCCGACGCCGGAAGATTTAGTTAATACTTTTAACTGTACCTCTTCATACATGTTATCCAGAAAAAGAAACCATCTGCTGTTCCTTGTAGTAAACATTGCTATTGATATTTATATGGTACTCGCAAAAGCAATATCAAAAGACAATATTTTTCCCTTCATCTTATAAAGCTAAGTATTTGTTATGATGTATCATCAACTTGGTCGGTGGTAGAATCCGCATTATTGGCCACGTTTCCATTTGATCTAATGGGGACTTTAGCCCCATCCTTCGACTTCCTTTTCGGCGACATGTCAACCGGCAAATTTGGTAATAGTTTGTATACCGGTGTCATGGAGTTATTGGCTCTTCGACTTGTTTTTCTAAATCCAGTTTTTGTCATCAATGACAAATAAAGTTATGCATGTACATGTTTATTCCTGCATATTATTATTCAACACATGGACTTATCATTCGACACATCTAACAACGAAAAGAGCACAGTAGCGGTTAGATCACTTATCAGTATATTTGCACAACTTTTCCCAACTTCATTTGTTATCTAATCATATTCAATATATGATAAGGATATTATGTGACGCAAAACAATTTCTGAAAGGATGAAGAAAAGGCTCACATCAATAGCAACTTAACAAGGCTGTTGGAAAGTACAAAAGTAAACGTGGTGCTTTTAGCTTTACTTGTGGAAACTAACCATATCACTCGAGACGAAGAGGCCCATCTGGTATTTTTCAATTAATTTATTATATATCTCAAAACCCCATTACTCATCATACTTGTTTATTGTAGCGATCCATATCCAATACGTTGGAAGCAGCAAGGGAACTTTATGAAATAATACAAACCAGAATTGATGGATACAAGTATCTAGCCCGTGCACTCAAGAAAACTAATCAGTCTAAAGCGTTTGCAATTTTAACGAACAAATTCCCACAAGATAGTTACCATAAAAAATCATTCTTGTTAAACTTTAATAAAGTAATTATAGTTATGGTGGCAGTGGGCTTGGCAATTTATGCCAATTTCTTTATAGATGTGTTTCTAAGATTATGTTGTATTGTCGTTATACTCAACTTACTATTTAAATTTGTCAAATAAAACATCCTACAGCTTCATGGACAATGTTGTGTTTTAACAGTAACTTTATTATTACGTAGCTACCTACGTTTGTACTGAATAAATCAACAGTCGAATAATAATAATAGTAAGTGCCATGCAAAAACGTTTTATGCCGTAATAAATTAACACAGTGGAATCATTTATCTGCTTGCCACTATATAATTCTGTAAACTGCTTGTATGACTATTTTTCCTGTTAAGATAAGGACAAATCAATATGGAAAATTTTAGTTAGTATTACCAGAGTTTCAATACTATATAATATAAAAGATAAACTTTATCTGGAAGCTCTGTCTGATTCGAGGATTATTTCGGGTCACCTAGTTTCATTTATTGATAAAATGGGAAACTGAAATTGAGTGTGCAGTTTATGGTATATCACATTGGTTGTATTTTTATACAACACAATACTATTATTATTTGCCTGTTATCAAACTCGAATAAATTCACTTAAACCGATTAAAAGATTAACATTATTTACCAGAACAGCGTGAGAATAATGCATCTTCATTTCCTTATCCACTTTACCCATATCACCAGCAGGAATACTTAAAGGTTTCAAACTTCTAATACGTTTCCGAAAGTACTTAATATTCGTCCCATTTTGAACCATCCATTTCCACAAGTTCCGAATTTTTACAGACTTCTCAAAAACTAAACAAGACAAACTAATAGCTACCGCGAAAACAGCTAACACCATTATAGCTACCGCAACACCAGCAACACTTATAATTGGGCTTTCTAATAAAATCCCCAGTTCCAATGCACTCATCGATAAAAGTATAAAGAAAAACACGGCAGTCAAGAAACCAGTGACTGCAACTTTGTCAAAAGATAGTAGTGTATTTCGAACAATGACAAGTTGTCTATACAAACACATGGAGCTTGACATGCAATTTTTACAATTCTTCAGAAGAATGCTCTCCAAACTTACAAAGCTAGTACACGACGTCAACTGAAGAATAACCATGGTTCGAATATTAACTAAAAACCAGTTTGAAACTAGAAAGCTGTACAAGTATCGAATAACCGAAGAAATAACATAAAACGTTTGGAACCAAGGTTTTGATAAATGGGGTAAAAATATTGTATTACTTAACATGTGGTTAAATAAATAAATCGGATCCCAGTTTAGAGCAACTATTACAAGCGAAGCGAAGCTAGAAAACGCTGTCAAAAATACAGAGGAAATTAAAACGATTCCTCCAACTAAGTCAACTGAAATATGAAGATACCAAAAATTAATTGGCTAAAACCGCATAAAATTATTTTTATTGAAATATTATGAAATATGCGTTTTACCTTTCCTGAAGTACCAAGAACGATTGGATGACGATTTAGCACATTTTGACGATAGCCACAAATCCATGGAATGCCTTAACCACTCGTTTTCTGCTTTGTAGCTCCAGTTACAGCAGCCAACCATTTGATCACCGAACTTGATTAGTACAAGGTCAGTTATTAAGGTTGCCAAAACAACTTGCAGGCATACTACACAAACAAATATCTGCTCCATTTGAGCAAGATTTGGATGTTTTATGGTCAAGATTAATATTAACCCGAGGATGGCAGTAGTCAAAACTTTCCAAACGCATGAAAATATGGAATACGATATTCGTTTTGGATGAGTCCCAAGAACCCATTGTTTTCGAATGGGCGACCAATGTATTGGAAATATGGGGAGTTGAATATTGTTGATTTTTTGGTTGATGTGGTTTGCCTGAAAAAGAAAAATAGATGGCATATTGATAAAATGAGTATTTATAAACCGCGAACGGACACAATACTGAAAAAAATTATACACGATTTTGTGGCCAAATTTAAATTGTCGCGTTTGAACCGCAAATTTAAAAAAAGCTTAGTAAACACAACATCATCTGTAATTTCATGAAAAATAAACCGTTTACCCGTAATTATTTGCTAGTAAATTGATCGAAAAATATAATAATGCTAGCTTCCATACATACATACGACGGCAATATTTTGTCCACAATTGAATTGCTACATTAAGTAAAAAATGGCTAAGCATTGAAGAAAACATAATAAATACTTTATTGATATATTCTAAATCGCTTTGGGACGATATGAGGAAAACACGAATTTTGGTTCTATTTTATTTATTTCAATGGTTTATTTCTTTGTTGTGGTTCTGTCTAAAAGTATGCCCATTTAAACTGTATTTACAGGTAATATGTTTTGATATATTGTGGTGATGAATTAACTAAAAAAAATAAATTGAAGTAGGTCAAATTTCATCGTTACTTTTGGTCATGTTAAAACGTGCAATGTACCTTTTATTTGTGTTTGCTGTGCGTAATAGTTCTTTCAAACTGTGTTATAATGAACTAGGTTTTACTTAAAGAACACCACAACTATATATGTTAGTTAAAGGTAAGTTCATTAACGCAATTAGCTAAATAAAACTTTATATTCATTTTAAAAATGCATCAAGCTTTACAAATTGGCATTGCTCATGTCCACTCTCTAAGTTGTAGATTCAAGTGTGATGTTTATCAAAATAAATTTGGTAGAAAAGCAACGATGAGTAACACAAAACCTGAATCTGTCTGAAACTCATACGGAAAAACCTTTGTACTTACTCAACTAAATTACACCATACCATCATTTGCAATGCTAATCGAATCTTGTTATATATGGAAAGAAACCGTTTCTTATATTATCTTACCGAAGTAATTACCTTATTTTTCTAGTTCGCTTCCCGGAAATGATAACGTGGTAATCACACAAGTAAACTTGTAAAAATATTGCAAGCACAAGGTATAAAATAGTCATTGTATGCAAGAACTAGTGACCGAAGAACTTCGTAGTTTAGAGTATCAACAAAAATTTGAAAATCTTGTGCCTTTACCTTGATCGGTGAAAGCCAAAATTATTTTACATGCAGTTTCATTTCATGACAACAAATTCTCTGCCCGTTGTAATATTTTTAAACTTATCCAGGAACTTTCGTACTCGAGTAACACAGAAACTTGTTCCTATTTTGATATACCATAGAATACTTCTCCACAACTCTAAAATCAAGCCAACAAGTGCAATTGAAAAACCCCCAAAAAGGAAAAGAAATATTACCAAAATGTTTCCGGTCATATTGGGTTTCGTAGGGACATTGTTTTCATTGTCGATAGTGAGGTCAGTTCTATTGACAAATTCGGGCCACCATTAAAGTAGACCTGTTTGGGGAATCCATGAAATTTGATAGAAAAGTGAGGATGGAGCATATGCCCTCTCATACCAAAAATTAATATAGGGCGATGTATACGAATCGCTGCTCACATCAGAATGTTTTCCAGACCTTTTGAGCGATCTACGTAAAATTTGTGCCAAAGAGTTTGGCAAGATCCAAGCAGTTTTAGTACAAATAAATAAGTCACTTTCTATTAAATTTTCCTGGATTTTGTGAAAACGATCATTTAAAGCGTTTCCATCTTGAAGCATCTCAGCAATAGTAAAATTAATAATACCAACTCTGACAAAGTCATCTAAATATTGTAATGGTTCTATTACTGATTTGAGTGCTATCGGATGCATTTGAGAGTAATTTGCAATTTTGTCGCTATCTGTCAATATGCGTTTAAATACATCCCCTTTATAAAGTTCAGTATGACCATAAAGCCACCAACTATGATCTTTACACATTTGGAAACTGTACTTTCTAATGTAAGTTTTAAAATAGTAGCGGCACGTGACGAAGATTGCCTGTCTATATTCAAATGACTGAACCCGATTGTACACAGTGACGTTATCCTCAATTAGTTCGTCGATGTTGTAATATGAAATCTTTGACCTGGGCAACACAATTTTGTAAACATTCTCACTTTTAAAAGCATTGCTAATGACTAAACCTGCCAAAAGCATTCCACTCATTAGAAATCTCATTTGTCTCTTCTTGTCAAAATTTGCTGCGAATGGGTTCCCCTGCTCCACCAAAACTTTATAAACACTAAAAGTTCGAGTCATCAGGCCAATCGATCTGCCGCCATCGGGATAAAGCTTAACAATTGTAAAAGACGGCAAAAGTATGGAAATTAGTATAAAAACCCAAACTTGCCACTTATAAACCGATATGAACTTGATAATTGCGAAGGAATCGAGTCCACGTGATCCACAACTGACGAAATGAAGTTGTCCAAAATCATTTTTTACTAAAAGTGCGGTGTCGTGGTTTTCGCGATTAAGATCCGCAATCTTAGCAAGTCTTACAAGGTACATTGTGAAATAGTTGTATTTTTTAATCCCAAGCTTTTCAATTTTTCGCGACGTTATATTTCCCATGAATTCCATATATATCGAAGCGTAGCCAAAGGCAAGCATCTTTAGCTTTTCCGACGGTGTTAGCTTTAACTTTCCCAGGTGTTTTAGGGGCAGTTTAATTGCTTTAAGTTCTTTTTCAGCGTAGTATGCAATTTGTCCTGCCAACTTAAATTTAGAAATATATTCAAGCTCTAAACTACCCGGAAACGCAACGTATTTTTGATTTTTTTCTACATCAGCTATGTGGTCAAATGAGAGATAACCCAGGGGTATAGGATATACATTTACGAAAGTGGCACATTCTGGACACATGTATATTGCGTTGAATTTTTCCACAAAACATTTGACATTCCTATGGATTTTCTGATCTTTGGTTTTGCAGCCAACATGAGCAATAATTTGTACGTGATTTAGGTAATTTTCAAAACCAACTATTTCGACGTTATAGTTTCTTTTTGAAGTCCAAGCTGCTAAGGACACCCAATCGAATTCTTCAACAATTGTTTTTGTATCAACTAGTATATGGATTGGTGGTCTCAAACTTGGCATAAATTTTGACCTTGATTGTAAAAGTCGGTCGAAAATTTTTGTGGGTTTTCCAAGGCGAAACAATCTATCAGGCACAAACAAATCGACTTGAATTTCACATTGCCTTGGCCTTGATGACAAATCAAAGTTAATTGAGTTTGCGCCTAAGCAGGGGCTTCTTTCTTCAACTTGTAACGTCTGTGAGAACAGGTAAATGAAAAGTGAGCATTTGTCGTTGCCAAATTCTAATTCTCTGATAATAATTGGGAATTCGAGTGTTGGATGTATATCTGTTCCATCAAATTTGTTTACCAAAATAAGGCAATTGTCGTTGATAAAATGTTTCAAAGCGGAAAACAAGTTGATTACTACTTTGGGTACTTTGTGTAAGCTTGTTGTTGGTTGCACCAAATTGGTGGAAATAGTGTAATTATGTGATGCTGTTGGTAGAATTAAGTCTGAAAATGTTATAATAAAAGGTAGGAACACAGAGTATACATTATGAGTTTCCATTTTAAATAAATAGTTGTATATCTTTTAGTTAAACACCTTAGTCAAAATATTTCCAAAGGTGATCGAAAATGAACTGAATTTTTAGACTTATAACTCCGTTTTCCTTATGACTAGAAGTTTTTTGCCATTTACGCTTGTTGCTTTAAAGTACCTAAACGTGAAGAATAATGAGAATATCTAATATATCAATCAAGAATGAGGAAAATGCTTTGTGCGCGTACGCTGGAGCAAATATGGGTACAAATTTAAGTCACTAAATGTTAGATTTACGTTAAAATAAATTCAGAATTGTAATCTACCCTAATTGTTGCCACAGAAAACCTTTTTGATCACGTGTATATGAACACATCTTTTTATCAAGTTATTCGAAAATTGTTGCTTTTAATAAGCTAAGTTTTAATTGTTCCACTCAAAGTTAATTATTAATTTCTCACGTGCTGAACCACGTCCAACAAGACCTATTGTATTGTATTGTACCTATTCATTGGTTACATACTTCGCTATTATACAAAGTATTGGACGGGTCAAGTACAACATTTCCCTTATTAAAAAGAAAATATATTGTCACTTTGTCACGTTTAACGACGAAAGTCGTAAAGTTTATTTGGCAACGCAGTGCCTTATATTTTCCTTTATTTCACCAGCTCTTTATTACCATGTTTTCCGAAATATTATGTGGAAATATACGAATGGTTTGTAATAATTTATTACATAACACGCTTTCGTAAACGAAAATAATAGTTTCTGATAAACTTGTTGCCAGTAGGATGTCAACATTTAAAGTTAGCGCTTAAAATTTCTACCTATCTCTAAAATCTAAAAAAATCCCAAAGATTAGTTTTAAGCTAGCGATTTTAAACACACGAACGCGTCAAATGGAAGCGTTAAACCTGATACAGATTGAGTAGCATCTATTTTTGACATCAATATGTTTACAATTTTTGAATTAGTTATTATCATAATTCGTTATTATAGTAAAATAAATATGCAAGCTCCTACTCCGTACATTTTTGTTGTATTACTTTCAACGCTTTATATAGTTTTAGGAGAAAACATCCAAAAATATACTATGAAGTACAATCTTTCCACGAAACTACTACAATCCTTGCCCTTATCAGATCCTTCTGCAAAATCCTTTTTTATAAATTTCTACCAGACTGAGCATGAGACAAAGGTTGCGAAGGGTACAAAAGACCACCAAAACTATTTTAAATCGATCCCCCGTTTACCAAAACTACCAAAAGTTGTGACAAACCTATACTCAACTTTAAAACATTTCACTGACAACAACTGCCTTGTCGTAGTGAACAACTTTGAAAACACAGAGATACATCCAACAATTGAGTTCCCACTAATTCTCAGACAAGTTGACATTGGTTTTGGAGATATGAGTTTTGATGGCCATGTTAGCAATAAACCAAGGTCCCGCAGCGTTACAATGTGGTTCCCAAAGGATAGGGTTTCTGAACTAAATGGCAGCTTTTCCACTGACATGACGTATTACAAATACTATCACGACGGAGATAGGTCCGATTGCTCGTTTATCAAATATATCTATTCCCTTTGGCCGGCGGACGCAAGTAGTCATCGCTGTCTTGGTTCGAACTCTGTCAACTTTATTTTGTCATCAAAGCCATGGCAATGTGAGATCCAAGTGGAATTATTTATGCCAGATAACTTACTTCGTATCGGGAAATTCACACGAATTTTTGATAGTTTGACGAACAAACAAATAAAAAGTGTGCCAAGTTTGAGGCCACCAGTCCATATATTAATTGACACCAAAGCAAGTGTGGATGAATACGATATGAATTCATTAGCTACATGGACGTCAAGAAGGAATGATAAACACTTGGAATATCTTGGAGAAAAAGACTTCATATTTAATCATGTACAACTCACTGGTCATGTTGGGTGCAATACCAAAAGTCAAAAACTCCGATTCGCAAACGAATGCGATGTTAAAAAATTAAACGCACTTTTCCCATGTCCCAATCCCGAATGTGAACAATTGGTCAATGTTTATCCTGTGGAACTGGATTCTATCACATTTGGCAATATTGCATTTCTAGAAAGGACTCAAATTCACGCTCCGTTTCCAGGCAGAATAAATTTTGGGTGGACTTCTGACCTTAGTTTGGCAGAACAAATTGTGTACTATGTGGAAATGGAATCTGAAGCAATCAAATCGCCACTGCTAAATTTGCCCAAGTTAAAGTTTGAATCATCGGAAAAATTACAAATGCTTGCATTTGGCTATGCGTCCATATTTATCAACTTTATGGGAAATTTAACGTTTGAGAAACCTGTTACGATTGACAGCCCAGAACACCGATATTTTACGGATTACCACCGTAGGAGGATTGTAATTGAGAATAACCAATATAGCCAATACGACAACGCACTCAGAATTCAAAACAAGTTTGGAAGGCTTCATTTTGTCAGCTGTGGCTCACGTGGAACAGAAGCCTTTCCATTTTCACAATTTTTTTCGGTTTATGACTGGCAAGTGTGGGTTTGCATACTGATATCCATCTTTTTACCGTCTGTTATAATCGTTAAGTTGTACAAAGATGGTGGCCGATCTGTTGGCCTAATGACTCGTGAGTTTAGCATCTATAAAGTTTTAGTAGAGCAGGGCAACCCGTTTGCACCGAATTTTGACAAAAAGAAACAGATGAGGTTTCTAATGAGTGGAACGCTTTTGGCAGGATTGGTTATTAGCAATGCATTTAAAAGTGAGAATGTTTATAAAATTGTATTGCCTAGAGCACAAATTTCATACTACAATATCGACGAGCTGATTGCAGACAATATTACTGTGTACACTCGCATTCGACGATTTCATTATGGAAATTTTGCTTTCCAATATTGTGGCACTTACGTTAAAACGGAAGTTTGGAAGTATGGCTTTCAATTTTGTAGGGATTTGAGTTTCTGGACCCAAGGTGGTGTTGAGCTAGCTAATTACGATAATAACCATGAGTACCTATCAGATTCCACTAAAACTACAAATTACTCTCAAATGCATCCTGAGGCACTGGATGCAATACGAGAACCTTTAGGCTTTTTGGGTGACTTGGTATATGCCGGTATTCTTGATGGCTGGAGTGCTCAAATGATAGCGCATGGGACAGCCCTAACAGATCGTTTCTTCAAAAAACAACAAGATTTGATTATGAACGACTTAAATAATTGCAATAAAACTGCTTGGGTGTTACCAAACTATTTAGCACAGATTTCACAAAGGTGGCTACGAAAATCTGGAAAACATTCAGACATTAGCCAGAATTCGTACACATCCCCTGAAATCAATTTTTGGTATGATAAAGCGTACGTCCCATCCTCAATACTTCAACGACTTTCCTGGATTCCTAACACTGGTCTACTGGAGTGGTGGCCCAGATTTGTAAACAGATCAGACCTGGTTATGGGCAATGCAAATAGTATCCCCACAAAACCAAGCATGTCGGGAAACATTCTTGTAATATTTCTTTTTCTTTCTGGAGGTTTGTCAACTGCTTTGTTGTATATGATTTTTGAGATGAGGAAAATTGTTTTGGCGTACACCAAAATTAGTTGTGGAGTTATTGCTACCAAATTACGAACAGCCATAGTTAAAAGTAAAAACTTTGCAAAAAACCTATTTAGTTAATTAGTTATGCATTAGTGATTTAGAGATATGGATCAGCAATAACTCTAAGTCGATTCCTAAAACCTTATAAGGATAAAGTCTAAAAATATATAAAAATCTACAGCTAAGAAACAAAACATTCAAATAAAGCAGTAAGTCAGTAATGGATGCTTGAAACCGTTGATTCAATTTGAAGTATACAAGTTCCGATTATATTAATAAATGTATAGATATAGCGTATAAGTTACAAAAGACTAATACTAGTTAACTTCCGTTTGGATTGAATTTGAATCATAATAATTATTCAAATTGATACCAAGTTTGCAAAATTTATGAACTTTTAAATTGTTAATTGATAAGTTCAAAGGATTAAGACGACAAAATTGAAGAAACCCTAAACAATTTAATTGAGTAACTCATGTGTGCATGTTGTCGCTTTGTTTGTCTGATTAGATTGGAGGTTGTTTCTGCATAAGGTTTAATTTCAGCCAAAAAAACTCGTTTTTTTTCGAAATTTTCAAATACTCCTTACATTGATTTATAACTATATTACCTTACACAACCCAATTATACGCTCAAGTTCCTTATAAAAATCAACTTGACTAATTTAAATGATCGTATAGATATAGCTTTTAAATAATCAAAATCATCATGCACCGTGTTATGTGTCCACTATGGTTTTTAAGCGTCTAACTAAAAGTCTATGCTTCATCATTTTCCATTGCTCTAAGCCTGTAAGAATTCCAGTTACATTTCCCCCCAAAATGATTGCTCAGTCTTAAAAACTTGAATTCAAGTCTCTTTGATTGGGTGACACCAACTTGGATTACTATTGATTTATGCAGTTCTTTATTTGTTCGTGAAATGTTGCCTACAAATAGTTCATAGCAATTCCAAAATTAAAAAGGATACCTCACATAGTCAAATATATTTATAATAGTATGCAAACTATTTGGATGTAAGTAATTTATCACATTATCTCAATAAAAATGATAAAAATTAATATTATTGAGCGTTTCAACCTTTCGTTATTTAAGCAAGGTCAGTTTTTCCAATCCAATTGTATAATACGTTTGCTGCCTTTTAGGTTTAATACAAGTACTAATCTTCATGGTAGCCTCGAAATGATTTGTACAAATGTTTTTTGCGGACCAATTTTACTTACAAATATGTGAATCTCTTTGTTGTCTCATACTTTCATCACGTTCCGTTTAGTTATAATATACTTAACATAAATACAACATATTTGTGTCTAAAACAATTTCTATCGTTTCACTCAAGACGGCAGCATTCTCTGCTTATGATTTCATGCAGGATGCAAAGTTATTCTTACAGAGATTAAAACACAAGCATTCATAAATTTTGCTTGTTATCCATTTGTGCAATCAGTTTACACTATACCGACAGGAAATCAAGAACATATAAAAACTTATTGAGCGGTCTTTGCTTTTCTTCTTTTTATTATTTGTTTGGTCATAATAGCCTTTGTCGCATTGAAGCAAGTTTGAAAAAGCAAAGCAATGATCACATGTTGGAAAAAGTGAAAAAACCATTACCATGGCTTACATAAATGAATAAATTACGTTCGTATATTCACGTGACATTGCGTTGTATATGTAATTAATTAAATGTTGTAGTTGACCCACAAGCTGCTTTCCATTACACCGCCGAGTCATACAATGCATAGCCACGTGAATATATGAACGCTAATAAATTCATTTATGTTAGCTGTAGGAATGGTTTTATTTTTCGCTGACTCGGACATGTCACCATTACATGGCTATACTTAATAGATCCGACTAGGTTTCTAAACCATTAGGCGCATTGAATAAGTTGCGATTTTCTTTTAACTTGACCATTTATTGACAGAGAATTAAAGAAATCTTTTTTGTCTACTTTGTTTCGAACATGATCACTTCAAAACTTGTAGGTCGGTCACAGTTTGAATAATCTAAAATTTGTCAAATATTCACTAAAAAAAGGAAAGGCGTAAACTTGAGATCAGTTTATTAGCCAATTTTAGAATATTTTCGAATTATTTGACGAATTTGTGATACAGTTACGGCATTGAAATGAAGATTTCTCTAGTATCTCACATATTTATTACAAGTGTTTTCACATTGCATCTGTCCAAATGTGAAGATAATTCAAAAAATCCGTTTAAATACACATTTTCCACGAAACCGCACCAGTCTTTCGACAAAACTGAGACAAAAGCAGCCATGGAACATCAAAACCATACTAAATCAATGCCGACATTACCTGAAATACCAAAAGTTGTGACAAATTTGTACTCAACTTTAAAACATTTCATGAACGATAACTGCCTAGTTGTAATTAACAATTTTCAAGGCACTGATATCTATCCGACAATTGGGTTCCCAGTGCTACTCAGACAATTCGACTTGGCACATGCTACCCTAAACACCTACCAAAGGAATTGGATTTGGATACCAAAAGAAATGATTTCTAAGCGAAATGGGAACTTTTCCGCTAATATGCCAAAAGACGTGTACTTCAATGACTTTACAGGATGTATACGGCTCAAATATTTATATTCGATTTGGCCCGTAGATACGAATAGTTTCCATTGCCTTGGTAAAGGTGTCCCAAACTTTATTTTGTCATCAAGACCGTGGCAGTGCCAAGTCCAAGTAGAATTGTTTTTGCCGGACCGCCTACTTCATAATGGGAAACCTACAGAAATTTTTGATAGCCTGGTTGTATCACGATTAAAAACAGTGCCAAGTTTGAGACCAACTGTCCACATATTAATTGACACGAAATCAAGTATACAAGAATACGATGCCCTATCATTAGCTGCATGGACGTCGAGAAGAAACTCGAGATTTTCAGAAACCCTGAATGATTATATAGTTAATCACGTGACAGTCACTGGCCATGTTGGTTGTAATGCCAAAAGCCAAAAAATCCAATTAAGTTTGACGTGCAATATTAAAAGTTTGAACGTTCTTTTTCCTTGTCCAGAATGTGTAAACTTCATAAATGTGAATAAAATGAAACTAAGTTTTCTGACATTTGACTACATAGCTATTTTAGAAAAAGCACAGAAACACGTCGCGTTTCCTGGAAGACTCGACTATTATGGCACGACTTCGTTAGCAGTACTCATTGGGCGTTATGTCGAAAACGAATCTGAAGCAATTAAATTGCCGCTTAAAAATCTACGCAAGATAAATGTGAGATCTTCAGAAAAATTGCATTTGCTTGCCTTTGGTTTTGCGTCGATATATGTGGGTTTTATGGGAAATTTTACTTCATTGAGAGCCTCGGTATATGATTACCCAGGCCGTCATTTTAGATATCATTTCGACAGGTCAGCAATAATTGATGATATGAAATATAGTAATTACGACACTACACTGCGAGTAGATAATTTGTTTGGTAGGCTACATTTCGTCAGTTGTGGTTCACGTGGAATTCAGCCTTTTCAACTAATACAACTTGTGTCGGTTTACAAGTGGCAGGT
>JAQFZH010003088.1:0-14657 GCA_034695485.1 Entomobrya nivalis | reverse complement strand
CCCGCCTGCTAGCAGTTACGGGCGGTTACGGGCAGTTACGGGTAAGCGGGTACAGCGGGTAAATTATCCCACCTCTACCACTTGCCTTGCTAGAATGACCCCCTAAACTGGTTCTTGAATCGCTATACTTTTGGACAGATGAATTGGAATTTAAGTAGAGAAGTAATGTGCTACCTCCATATTTTCGGTTGATGAGTTTTTCGGGTTACGCCATTCTCTAGCATCCAAGCATATAATATAAAATTTATAAGCGGGCATTTGATCACCTAAGAATCTTATGACAGCAATAGCAGCATGGATAATTTTCACCAACCAAAATATTCATATTATGGAATCCAGAATCATTAATGCTGATAAGATAAGCATGTCTAAATTATCGGATTGATTATTTAACAGATTGAGTACGGTACAAAACAAAAGCGCGTGATTTCGCTGATCCCAAGGTTGTTTTTTTAAAATCCAAAATACCGACTCGTATAGCCTTCACTTGACATGAGTGTAAAAAAATAATCATGATTAAAACCGTGAACTAGTGAACGTCTAAGTCCATTTGCTACTGTGTTTTACTGCTACAAAAACAGTGTTTTAAAAAGCTATCCAAAATGGGCAGCATTTCATTACGAACGAAAGGTTTCGTCCTGACTACATTATTACTGGTCTTAATTCCCTGTCCTCTGGCTAGAGAAGGGTTATCACAGTTTATTATTTTCATTAGGATATTTTATGTGTTCATGATTGAACATATGTCATTTACGGAAGTCTCAAAAATGCCTCAATCGTTTGAAGATCTACAAACAACAAAGCTGGAAACCTTCGTATGACCCAGTGAACCTTCATTTCGTCGGTGGAATATTTCCAGTATGAATAGCTCGGGAAAACGTGCATGGAGAGATTTAGGTGCGATAATGAATACTTTAATTAGTAACATAATGAGTGCTTGAAATCTGTTGTAGATAACAAAACTGCTGCTTGTGTTGCATGGCTTTCTGTAATTGACTTTGAAATGTCAGGAAAATCGGCATTGTCGCATAATAGAAATTTGGTATGCACAAGTATTAAACCGATTTACTACGACAGACTCTATGGTAAGGCGTGATGATATGTACAACCAGTGCCCGCTTACATTAAGGGATCTCAATTAATTTTTCATGTTTAAGTTTGATACTGGGTCCCAAAACTGGGTTGATATTAATGTTTGATTTTTATTGATAGGTAATATATTTTCATCCGGTGTATTTACAGAAATAGATTTTTTTACTTTTTAATATAGAGCTAGCTTCAGCACATAATTATGTTATAAAACCTCTCTACAGATTGAATTTTTTAAACCAACCTTGGCCTTTAGCAAACAAAAGATCCCGGTAAATACAATCCATGCTGGAATCACAATCGTTATAAAATTCAGGCATAATAGCGGCGATTTTTTTGCTCTTCAAAAATTGGTAGTCTTCATCCCCATCTAACATCCACTGCTTCAATGCTGGAGTTGTGTTATAAAGCGATAATATCTCTTCATCATTTTTATAGAAATCCCTAAATATTCCAAAAGGCGAGTCATCAGTTGCAGTTTCTCGAATTTTCTGAGTAAACTCCGAAAATTTCACAACGTCGACCTTATATCCCAATTTTTCTGCAACCAATACGAAATCAAGCTCCGAGTCTGGTATCACTTTGGAAACATTGAAAATGTCATTTGGCGCATTTTCATTGAAAAATATTTGAACCGACGCCGATGCACAAACGTCTACTGGCAACACTGCCGTTGGAATGGGCATGTTAGGCATTATCCCATGCTGCATTATGAAAAAGTACCTTTGCATCGCATGATTTTGTTCCAATAAAAACCTTCCCGTTTTTGAGTCCCCGACAATATAAGGAAATCTGAAGGATTTTCCTGGAATCCCCCTTTCCAAAATAGCTTGTTTCATCAACACATCTCCAACAAATTTGGTGATGGGATAAGCTAGAGTTGTCACGCCATCATAATCATTTTCCTGTGGCCAATCTTCGGATAAGCATCCATCTTCATTCAAAGTGGCGACAGCTAACATACTTGACGCAAAATATACCTGTTTTAGCTTACTACCAGTGCATGCAAATTCCAGTACATTTTTCGTACCACCAACGTTGACAGCCCTGATATCCTTATCTGAATCCCGCTTTTTATAGCGTTCGATTTGCTGTACGGTTGCTGCGCAGTGAAAAATAGCATCTACGCTATCACATAATTCTTCCCACACAGCAGTCCCCGTTCCTAGTTTGGACACCGCAATATTGCCACAGATACACTGAACTTTGCTCATGTTTACTTCAGAGAGCAAGTTTCGGTCTTGCAGGATTTTTCCAAGTCGTTCCTCTACAGAGACGTGCTTACTTGGTCGCATCAGACATATAATTTTTGTTACTTGTGTTAACTTTGAAAGTTCCTTGAGAATGTAAGGCCCAAGTGTACCCGAACAACCAGTAAGAAGTATTTTAGAGACATCCTTGACACCAATGTGCTGTTGATCACTTCTTCCAATTATACTTTCCGGAAGACAAATGTCCTCTTTGATTAGTTCTGCAATTTCCTCGGCTGTTGGAATCTTCTCCTTTTCTAGCTCCTCCCCCTCAATAATTTTTACTAAAGCGTTGGAAAGTAAACTAACAGTATTGCAGTCTTTTAGAGCACTTGCATTCACTGTTACTCGGTCTCCAAAAAGGGATTGAATTGCATTTTTCATCTCGACAAACATCAGAGAATCCACTCCCAACTCTTGAAAATTAGCATTGTCTTCAATCATATCTGAGTCGTCAAGCTTTAGAATTTTTCTTAGCATGAACCTTAACTTCCCACGAATAATTTCTGCCTTATCGTCTGCAGCGTCATATTCCTGCCAAAACTCATCCGATGAAAGCTTTATACCACCAGTGCTGCTCAAGTTTCCTTTTGCCTTCCAAACACGCTCATCCAAAATATGGGAAACTTGTGGGAATAATTTGGTCATTGGAACAAACGACTCTACGTTGATAACCGCAGTTTGTGTTCGTTGAGATTTCATGGCATATTCCAAACCAGCAATACCTTGTAAGTTGGATAATGCTTTGAGACCGGGAAGATCCACATCAGTTGCGATTCCCACTTCACCCCACTGTCCCCAATTTACAGTTGTTGCAGGCAATCCAATGGAGTTTCGATAATGAGCAAATGTATCTTCAAAATTATTTCCTGCTGCATGATTACACTGACCAGGAGATCCAAAAATAGCTGCCATGGAAGAAAAGAGGACAAAGTGCTCGAGATTTATGTTCTTTGTCAGCTCATGCAAATTCATTGTTCCATCCACCTTAGTTTTAAATGTGCTTGATAGAGTTTCCCAACTTTGATTTTCAATAAGACCATCCTGAAGTGTTCCAGCTGCATGCATGATCCCTTTAAGAGGAGGCAACCCAAACTTCTTCATTTTAACCTCAATCAGCTCTCTGCATTCCTCGAAATTACCAACATCAAGTTTCACAGTTATTATTTGAAGTTGGTGTTGCTTTTCCATAATTTTAATAGATTTCATAATTTCCTCATTTGGAGCTTTTCTTCCAGCTAAAATCACATGCTTGGCCCCCTTTTCCACCATCCATTGGCAAACAACGAAGCCAATTCCACCAAGCCCTCCGGTAATCAAATATGTAGCATTGGTATTAAAAATTGGTGTGTATGCTTCCACATTACCTCCTTGACCCAATCTAACTTCTGGCATGACACAAACCACTTTTCCAATGTGTTTTGCCTTTGACAAATATTCCATGGCTTTTTGAATGTGAACAGCATCAAATCTCACATATGGAACAGGGTTAACGATATTTGCGTCCACAAGTTTCTTTGATTTGTCCTTAATTTTTCTAAGATTTGGAGATGGCATGGTTGACAAGTCTACAATACTGTATTGAACATCAGGTCGAAGTTTGAGTACTTCTTCCGCTGTCCAAATTGTCAGTTTGCTCATTTCCACGAAACGTGCATTCTTTGCGCATGCCCTCAGCGTAGCTTCTTTAAAGCCTTCACTTGTTAGTGAATTTAGAACGACGTCAACACCCCGGCCATTTGTGATTTTAAGTATTTCCTCAGAGTAGTCAGTGTTTCTTGAGTGCAGTACATACTTAATACCCAAAGATCTCAGGTAATTTTGTTTTCGTTTACTACCTGCTGTGGCTATAATGGTAACTCCGATATGCTTGCAAATATCCACTGCGCAAAGCCCCACCCCTCCAGATGCCGTGTGTATTAGCACCGTATCCTCTGCCGTGATTTTTGCAATATCAATCAAACAATGAGTACTAGTAGCCAATACTAAAGGTAAGGTGCTTGCTTCAGCAAATGTCATCCTTTCGGGTACAAGATTGACATCTTTTTCATCCATTTTAATGTGACTTGGAAAGGGATCCTTTTTAAAATTTTCCACATTAAAATTCAAGCCAAAAACCCGATCTCCGACAGACCATAATGATACTTGAGGTCCAACCCGTTTCACTATCCCAGCAAAGTCCTCCCCAACCCCATTACTATTTTTGAAATCATCGGTGGGTTTTAGAACGTTAAAAACATCTTTGAAATTCAAAGCTGCAGCCTTCACCTGTATTTCAATTTCCCCAGCTTCTAAAACAAATGGTTCCAAAGGTGAAAATTGTAAATCTGCAAGAGACTTGGTTTCCGGTAGAATGAGCTTAAATCTGTCCGAACCATTTGCCAATTTTAAATCGTGTAAAGATGGCTTAAGTGATTGAAGCTTGCATATATATCTTGTATTGCCATGATATGCCACTTGGGTACTCTTTTCTGTGCTCCACAGTTCATAGAAAATTTGTTCAATTCCAAGCTGGTCTGTGTTTCCTCCAATATCTATACAACGGCAGAGAATATCATTTCGTTCGTTTCGCAACGTTTTTGTAAAACCCCAAATTGTACTGGAATGAAAATTAGATAAATCGTTATCTTCCACTGGCATGATGCCGTCCACAAGGGAAATTATTTTCGCAGGTGTACTATGCTTCTTGTTGAGGAAGTGCTTGGCCATGTAAAAGTATGGTTGTAAAATAGCTTCCTGAGAAGTGCAACGTTTGTCAAGTGACCAAGCGTAGATTAAGGCTTCAATGTTTGTTTTATAGCAGCTCTCAATGGTGTCAATTAGTTGGATGAAATCTTGCTCAGAATCTGAGTTTAATACATAGTTCCATCCGTGTTCTGTTTTTGTCTGTTTGAATTTTTCCCCACGCTGGACTGCTATTAAATTTCTATTCACTGCGTGAGGAATTTGTTCAATCAAATATTGGGATGTTGGGCTATCCTCTTGATGAAACAATATGTAGTAGTTTAATTCATCCTTATTATTTAAAGTGGAGATTATATTATTATCTATCTTAAAAGAAAATATTAGCGAATGGAAATCATTGGTTGCTGGAAAGGACTCTAAAACATCAAATCCAGCGAGCTTTAATGTCTCCTTCCATTCGACTGTGGACAATGTGCAGTGATTAGATCTGATTTCATAATCATCAAAATGCCAATACTGACTTTGCAATCCGTACAAATATGTCAGTAATCGGTTTTTTCTAGTTTGTTCAGCCAAAATAAATTTTCCATTTGGTTTCAGCAACATTCGCAAATTTCCTAAGGATTTCAGTAAACACCTCGTTTCATGTATGACGTCACTTGCAATAATATAGTCGTAGTAATTTGGAGTGAATCCTTGGCAAATAGGGTCCTCTTCAATGTTTAAAATTTTAAATGTGATGACATCCGAATGCGACTGAAGTATGTTTTCAGCATTGGTAAAATCGGATGGAACTATATCAGTAAAAGTGTATTCCACTTCTATGTCATTCCTCTGAAGCAATTGAAGATAGCCATGTGTAAATGATCCTGTTCCAGCTCCCACTTCCAATATTCTGAAAATATTTCTTTGTCCAGAAAGGTGACCTATGCAGTGCTTGATATCTGATTGTAGCACATCGGCAATCATTTTGGTCACCCCAAAATAGCTTCTGTATTCTTCGTTAAATGAAGAGAGCCCCTTTTCAACATCTGCGGCGGGGAACAATATGGGATTTGGAGACTTTGCCCCTTTCAATATCTCGGAGTAATTATTACCAATCTCAGACAATAATAAAGTTTGGCTGAATTTTTTGACTATGTCAATTGTTCTTGATGATGACAAGTTTTCATGAATTTTATTTATTGTTGGTGGTACTCCCGTTATTTTCCAAGTTTCTGGTCCGACATTTTGCAAAATGTTTTCCTCCTCGAAAACACGTAAGATGTAGCTTACCAGTTTGGAATATTGTTTCTGAATGCCATTTTCTTTCATAAATAATTCCTCTGTAAAAGTTGTGTACATTGTTGGCACCCATCCGCATTCATAAAAACACCGTAGAAAATTCAAATAAACGATGTATTCTAAATTCCTGAATGTTTCTTCCTTTTCTGGGTCAAGTTCATTATACTTGTTTTTCAAGTCATCACGAAATTTATCATCATAAAATCTCTCAGCTCTACAAGCAGTCAAGTCATGCCTGTGTTGTGAGGGTCCCAACTTTGGCCGCCAAGTCTCTTCCCACATATCTGGCATTGCAGATGTTTGGTGTTCCAATACAGATTCTAACGCTTTTACAGATGTGCCAATAAACTCAAGATTGGTCATAAGAGCCAATGGTTTTCCACACGAGTCGATAAGTATCATTTTACAAGTCTCAGTTTTAGTTAAAGAGCCAAATCCATCGGAAACGTGGTCATCGTAAGCATATATGTATAAATCTGATGATTCTGCTGCCGTTGGGGGAGATAGCCACAAAAAAGTTCCAATTTTTATGGGAACGTGTAACTTTGGTTTACTTCGACCAATTAGCTTCAGCATTAACAAAGCCTGAATCATCGCATCAAGTACGACAGGATGAAGAATGTATTGGCCAGACTGGTCGTGGTCACTATCATCACTCTCTGGTACCTTGACCTTGCATAGTAGAGTCTTAAGTTGATCATCTTTCCAAACTGTTTCCAAGCTTTGAAATATAGAACCAAATCTTGCCCCAGCGTAATTAAATTTGTCGTAAAAAAGAGATATTTCTTCATCATTTGGTGGCTTTAACAGCGTCTCATGAAACCGTTCAGTATCAAAACGGACTATTTGATCCTCAGCAGTGGGAAGGGGAGAGAATACCGCTGTTGCATGCTCCAGCCAGCTTACCGACATATCCGAGTTTTGACGTTGAAATATCTTAACTATAACATCATTCCAGTCATTTTGTTTTGACGTATTTGGTTCCACTACAGTTTGAACATGGCTTATTTTACTTTCATGCAATGAGAGAGGAGCCTTGATCACCAAATTTTCCACTTTCATTGGCCTCGTCGGTTTTCCAAGGGAATCAATGGAGCCTTCAACTGCGGCAAACCCAGCTGCCAGACACATTTCCAGGTAACCAGCTCCAGGAAACACAACTGTTTTTCCAAAAGCATGATCTTTTATGTAACTGTGAGTTGATAAGCTAACCCCCTTCTGAAAAATTTTGATTGGTGATGCATTGGATATTGGAGAACCAACAAGTGGATGAATCGCTTTTCCACTTGTTTGAGTCAGGTCTGGCCAGAATTTCTTTCCAATGAATGGGTAGTGAGGAAGACGTACCTTTTTTCGGCGATAAAACATCTCGAATCCATTCCAATCTATTTCAACGCCTTTCAAGTAGAGCTTCCCTACACTCTCCAGAATTGTTTCCCATTCGTCAGCTTTTCGTTTTAAAGATGGGAGGCATAACAAACTAGCATCGCTGTTCATCATGGTCAGTGCAGTGAGAACGGGCTGAGGGCCAATTTCAATAAAAATATTGCAACCAAGTTCCATCGCCTTCTGACTGGCTTCCAAAAAGTTGACCCTTTCCCTCGTGTGCTGAACCCAGTAGTCTGTATCAACTTGATCTATTGAAACCAAGTCTCCACGCATTCCAGAAATATATTCGCAGGTTTGCTTTTGAAGTGGCTTTATTGTTGATGCTACAGCTTTATATTTTTCCAGCATGGGATCCATGTGTCTTGAATGAAATGCGTGGGTTGCAGCCAACACCACACACTTCATTTTGCTTTCGGTACAAAATCTTGAGAATTCCATTACAACATCAGCATCTCCAGCCACAACAGTTTGCTCACTGGAATTAAATGCTGCATAATCCAGAAATTTGCGGTGGTCGTTACCTGCAAACATCTTCATTCTATCTTGAACTTTGTTATGATCTCCCTGAATGACAAGCATTTTCCCTGGAGAAAGTTGATCAATCAGTTTGCTTCTCTCTGCAACCAGTGTTATTGCATCTTCTACTGTAATGATTCCAGCGCAGACGGCAGCCGCAAATTCACCCAAGCTGTGACCCAATACGTAATCTGGCTTTATTCCCCACGATTCCCACAATTTGAGTAGTGCATATTCCACACAGAATATGGATGTTTGACTGTAAATTGTTCGACTGATATCCTCTTGTGAGCTTTTATCCTCAGACCACAGAACTTTCTTTAAACTCAGGTTGTAGCAGTCTTCCATAATTTTTCCACAGTAATCGAAATGCATTCGGAAAACTGGGCTGAATTTGTACAGACTTTTGGCCATGTTTGTGTATTGTGAACCTTGACCAGTGAAGAGAAAGCAGATTTTATTTATCGAGTCCGTTTTGACTTCCCCTTTCATGTACTTTTGCTGTTCAATGCAGAAAACTGCGTCGTCCTTCGTCTTTGCAATAATTGCTAGCCTGTTGGGAAAGTTTGCTCGTCCTAAATTCGAGGAATGGGCTATATCAGCAAGTGATTCATGACTTTCTTTCAAGGTGTCTTTCCACTTGTTCAAAAGAATTTCAAGGGCCTCTTCTGTTTTAGCTGATAGTTTTAAAATGTGGATTGGACGATCTAAGGTATCATCCACTGTCAAGACATTTTTCATAGGAAACTGTGGCGGCTCCTCTACAATAACATGTGCGTCTGTTCCTGTGATTCCAAAAGAGCTTATTCCAGCCAAACGAGAAATTCCGTCTATCTTTTTCCAGTTCACGCATTCTAGTGCAATTACTGCAGGTATAGCTTCCAAATCAACAGATGGATTAAGGTTAGTAAAATTAATATGTGCTGGGATAGCTTCATGATGCATTCCCAGAACTACTTTCATAAGCCCTGTGATTCCAGAGCATGACTCAGTATGCCCCACATTGGTTTTTACAGATCCAATTATTAATGGAGTCTTTCTAGACGGCGAGTGATAGGCCTTTGCAATCGCAGCAACCTCCATCGGATCTCCAACAGTTGTTCCAGTTCCATGTGTCTCAACATAAGACACTTCGTGAGGTTGAACCCTTGCGTCTATCAAAGCATTCTTCATTGCTAAGGACTCACAGTGGACGGTTGGGGTTCCCATACTATTTGAGATACCCTCTTGAGCAACCCCACTTCCCCTGATAAGTGCCCAAATGTTATCCCCATCCTTTACAGCATCAGAAAGTCGCTTTAGCACTACAACTCCACAACCGTCAGCCCTACAGAAACCATTCGCATTCTCAGAAAATGTCTTGCAGTGACCATCCGGAGAAAGTACCATTGGCATGAACTCCTTGTCAAAGGGATGTAGCAGCAGGTTCACTCCAGCAGCCAAAGCAAGATTGGTTTCTCCCAGCTGAAGACTTCTACAAGCCAAGTGAACACCGACCATAGCTGAACTGCATCCAGACTCAGTAGCGACACTTGGACCAGTCAAGCCAAAAAGGAAGGAAAGTCTCGCCGCAGCGGCACCAATCGAGTTACCCATGTAAGCACGATAAAATTCTGAAGTTTCAGAATGAAAAAGTATATCCTTGTAGTCGTTCAGCCAAGGTCCAATAAAAACTGAGCCAGTAGTGCCACACAAGGAATGTGGGTTGATGCACGCGTCCTCCAACCCTTCCCAAATGAGTTCATGCAAAAGACGGTGCTGAGGATCCATAAAAAGGGCTTCCTTCGGTGAAATTCCTATGCAAACGAAAATGTGCGCATGTTTTATTATTTCAAGGTTTACATGATATGTTTTCATATTTTCTTACCAAAAAATTGTGCATCAAATTCATCCACTGGAACCTTCAGAAAGCCAGCATTCGTGTTTTTTATGTCTCCCTTGTATCGACTGCACTGCTCACGTACCCACCGAAATGGTGGAGGCTTGCATGTTCCATCTTGCCCTTGAAACAGCAAATCCCAAAACTCTTCCAGATTGTTGGAGCCTGGATAGCGACAGCTCATTCCAATTATTGCTATTGGCTCCTTGTTGTAGTTAGGAATGTGCGGAGATGTGCCAATGCCATTTTCACTTGCTTGGTTGAGAAGTGGTAAAACGTCATCATTTCGAATTTTGAGCCAATGGATCGAAACCAGTTTTCCAAGTAAACCAGAGTTCCTCAAAGCTTCAACTTGAGTTTCATTGGAACAGTCCATCAAGTTCACCATTGAAATTTCGTGGGCAAAACTGGAAATTAAAAAGTCCGTTTAAAAATAATCCATGTAAATAATATGTATCGTTATTAATTTACGTCTGTCTCTTGTAGTTTTAATACGTAATCAACTAAAATCTATTAAGTACCTTACAAGATGTTTTCCTGGTTTACAGTAATGGTTATATTTGGCGGACAAGCTTACTGTATTTTTGCACTGGTTTTTCATCCAGTTATTCAAATAATTTCCAATTCCTGTTTCTACGTTTAAAATGCGTATGTATACATAGTACTTATATTACATGTACATCATTATATGTATTTAGCTCCATTTAAAAATATTAGTTACCTTTATCATTCAGCCCTGTTGACAAAGATGTGAACAATTCAACAGACGGTCTGAACAAGAAAACCGACGCATTCTCATCACCTTCCACCGTTATCAGTCCACTACCACTAGTTTCTTGGGAGAAAATTTCGTCGCAGTTTTTCAATGCCAGCATGTTTGGTGATAAGTAAGCACATTTTTCAAAAGATTTACATATTAAAATCGAATACAACTTTGCAAAATCTTCGAGTTTCAGACAAGCCTCATTATGATCATCATCAAGGTAGAAGAGAAAGTCAAATGCAAGATTAAGGCAACGTCTGTGGATGAAAAATAACAGCGAAACCTTCATTTTCAAAATTATTGTACATTGAATTTAAATGCAGTATGTGCTCTTGTGGGTCTACATCAAAATCTCTAGATTTAACAGCAAACAAATTAAAATTACGCACCTTAGATTCAAGGGAAGATTTGCAGATGCAACTACTGCCAATTTACGAGTTGTGTAGGTTCGTTTTAAGGAATAACAAAGAGTCAACGCTTTCTCCACATCGTCAGCGGTCACCGCGGATGTCACCCAGAGTTGATTTTTCATCAGCTCTAGAAGGAATCCAGAATAATAAGTCAAAATTCTTGCTTAACTTATTTTTGACATTGGGAAAGATTACTTTATTATCATACTTTATCATATGTATAAAATTCTATCCTCTGTTTTTAAATAAAAAGGGCAACCGTTATTAACTTTACGGTTATTTAAATTACACATTGTTCCCAAAAATATACACCATTGAACCATTGATGTAATGTATTTTTACTAGTTGGGGTGCCCGATACAGAATCTCGGGCTGCTAGATAGGGATAGAGATTCATAAAGCTCATATAACCCTATCATCCTTCCGTCCTATTTTCCTCAACCCAACCCACTTCCTACATCCTTTCCCTTCCTTTTTATAACACCTAGACACTTCCTTACTCCTTCCCTTTACCTAAAGACAACGAAATTCCTAACCCAGGTCCCAATTTTAACTTCCTCCTGAGGGGTAGGAAAGGTCAACACTCAAGTACTACCGCAGCTGTCTTAAATTCAGCATTTCTAATTATTCTTATGTTCCGAGTTTCAATCTGATTACCGCTCATTTGTACGTTCTGGGGTCACCATGGGATCATCCTTTGAGTAGAAAAGGTCAATACTTAAATCTGACCTCATATTCGAATTCGGCATCTTAAAATACCCATACGTTCCGAGTTTCAGCCTGGTAACCCATTATATGTACCTTTCGAGTGCCTCCTCTGGGGCAAGAAAGGTCAAAATTCAAATCTGACCTCAAATTCAAACTCAGCGTATCAAATTGTGCCTGAATTTTTATTTTCAGCCTACAACACAAATATCTTTAGTAAAATTGCAAAAATGTTAAATATGTACACCATTATGAACTTTTTGTGAATGGTAACTATTTCAGTACCGAAGGCACACATAAACCAAACCTTCTGAGTTGTATTGTTTGATAAAAGTATTTTAAAGTGTTACCTATCATTGTTGTAAGTGCTGGATGATAACCGAAATTATCAAGTTGAACTCGTATGGGTTCGGCAAAAATTTGCTTCGGTAGGATACTTGCTTAACAAAGAGCTAGGTACTATTTTTCAGCAATGTTTCTCCAGGAAAAGTTAAAAATGAACTTCAGATCATTTTACACTCCAGCAAGATATTTATATCAATCGTCTATGACGCACTAAGCTTTTTTTTGTTTTATGGATGGCATTTTATTTTTACACTCGGATTGTGGATAGGTACTCTGTGATAGGTACTCTGTGATAGGGATTTATCTGTTAATAAAAAGATTTCATAACAAAAGTGGATTTCCCGATGCTTTAATTTTAAAAAAATAATCTAAAATTGATCGTTGTCCACAAAAGTTTAGGACTTGATGACTATATAGCAAGAACATTGTAAATGGTCTAAGTAAGCATCAATATGAAGTTTTTCGAGCTTAGAGGATAATGGACAAAGCTCAAAAATAATGTTTACATGTAAAACTGAAATTTCGTAAAAATCTTTTTTAAATATACACACGATAATAAAAGTGGCAATTTCGTGAACGGACTACTAACGAACAAAGAATTAACATATTATAGTCATATTTGAAAAGCATAAGGTGAATATTTTTCGGATACCATATGACGTCCTTTACCTCGCATTACCGTGACACTCTTCAAAGCTTGACAACCAATAAACCAAATCGAGTATGTACGTATGTATGTTCCCACATAACTTGGTAAGGAGTACTACATTTTGAATCACGCTCTCATTTCAAAAAATCACCCCCCCAACAATACAACCTTTAGGGTCAAAGGTCACGGCTGAACATTTGCAAGGGGCACGTGGCACGTCCTAATTTTATTCATTGGTGAAATCATATTGCAAAAATTCATAAAACTCTCAGATTAGTTGCGTGACCGGACGGACAAATGGACGGAAGCAGATGAACAGACACAGAGACATGGCCAATGAAAAATGAATCGTCTACACAAAGACTTATTTTGCCATTGTAAGAAGTTATAAACAATGTATTCACTTCAAATTTTTGAAGTGCTATGGTTTTAATTGCCAATTATTATATGATATTAGATAGCAACAAAACATGTTGAAAAAATGTTTGTTTTTTTGGTAAATTTACAGGAAGCGCTGACGTATTTCGTGAAGTATAGAATAATGGTGACATAATACTTATAAAATTATATTTCATAACCAGTTTTACTTTTTTAAAGTTGTAGTTTTAACTATCAAATTTTTATTATCACTATCGGTTTCTGCTTGGGTGCTTGGATACGTTTACATAAGATGTCTTAATTGCATGGCTGATGGTGTGTTCTTTGGTTAAGATTGCTTCCGAAAATGTAAACACATAGATATGCTTATAATTAAATAGTAGGATTTTCATTGTGTAATAAATTTTTATCTCAGAAAATAATAAGTTTTTAAACTGAGAAGTTTTTAAACTATTGCTGATCCCTGGATTTTTTTTGGCAGGTTTCAGTAAAATTCAAATTTCTCATTCAGAATTTATACTTTGATAGTTTCGGTGATTAATAATAAGACAACGTACATACTCACGGTCAATAGTTCAAGGCTATAGATAAATTGAATTAAATAAAAGATGCACAAGTTGTGTAACCCGAGCACTTAATTACATGGAAGTAACTAAAGCTACTCTTCAATTTAACATGACTGTCTGTCTGACTCTCTGCCCGATAGTTCAAGAACAAAATTCAAACAGTTTTCGATCAGAATATGTCCACGGGGGTTTCAATACATCTCCAATGTAATTGGAATTGTAATGTAGAACCTAACGGCATGTTATTATTTCTGGTTTGGTATTAATTATGATATAAAATTTGCACATTGTATTGAAAATGACACATTCCAGTCTTAAATTGCCCAAATGATTATACTTGCATCCTTTTCGCTACCTGCATGCATACATGCAACCTTACAGTATTTAATATTATGTTTACCAGAAATAAAACTTGCTAAGTTATAAATTACGCGCAAGTAGTTAAAAAAATTACGTAATGTGTGGGGGGTCGATTACGTAATGCCTGGGGTCAATTGGGGTCATGGCTGGGGTCAATTGGGGTCATGGCTGGGGTCATGGCTGGGGTCAATTGGGGTCATGGCTGGGGTCAATTGGAGTCATGTCTGGGATACATCGGGATTATGTCTGGGCTCAATTGGATTCATGTCTGGGGTCAATTGGGTTCACGTCTGGGGAAATTGGAGTCATGTCCACGGCTGCTATCCATATCCCCATCTAAAAATCGTCCGTTAGAACTTGCATACATGTAATGCATTGCTCAACGTTTC
>JAQFZH010003087.1:0-14660 GCA_034695485.1 Entomobrya nivalis | reverse complement strand
ATTTCCCCCAAGGTTTCCTCCTCTTCTACTCCAACATCACAGCTTTTCCTTTGTTTCTGTGAGGACGCATGGACATTCCTAGTACATAATTTACGTCCATATGTGTTTCTTCTTTCATTATATATCAATATCTTTGTAGGGATTAAGATTATCATTGCAATTTAGCTTTCTTTCCATATGCATCAGCCAACATAGCGTAAGGCAATAAAAGTAATCACAGTATAAATTGATTTTTTGTACTTATTCCACGAAATTGCTGATAATAAATACATCTTTTTCAACATAACTTGTGGTGGGCTGTTTAATATGTAGTAAAGACTAATTTCCGTTTGAAGTAAAAATTGTATGATAGTGATTAACATTTATTACAAACTGACTACTTTGTCGAAATGTAACATACAAAACATAACATATGCAGTATACAAAATATTACAGTGTTACAACGAAATCGTTTCATACAAATTCGATCCTAGGAAATAGTATTATCATCGCACTACATCTCATCATGTTTTTTGACACAACTAATTAGCTTGTTATGGTATGGTCTGAAAGTAATTGGCAGACCACATCCAAATGCTTACGAGGTAGAGAAGCATGCTGATCAATTGACTTGACATGACTGTATTTACTATTTACTCCAGTGTTTTAAGTCTTTATTGGAATGAATGAGTTACATGATAAGATTTTTGAGAGCCATTAAAAAGTAAAAAGTAGCGCAATTTTTAGCATGTCCAGTTTCTACTGAAATTAAAATACGAGTAAAAAAGATACGCCTGCAACTTCAAAAAGTTCACTTGAACAAAATGTTACTTCTTATTTGATTTATTTATAAAAATATATAGAGTAATTCAGTACAAATCATTATGTTTCAGAGAATATCGTTTAAAACTAGGTGCATATTAGAGCCATTGAGCCTAAAAAGTAATAAAATTAACAAGGTAATACGTATGTTGTAAGTCATAGGATTTCCAAGCATTCAAAATAGAATGTTTGATGATTAAATAAGTATTATGAACTTTAATATATTCCACACAAAAATATAAATATAAGTATGCTTGGTTATCAAACTCGTAAAAATTTATATCTAAACCTTCCACATTAGACAAATTAAAATTAAAATTAAATAAAATTCAGGTAAACCCATAAAACTAGTTAACATGTTTTATAATTAAAAGTAATCCCGTTGGCCCTATTTATGTTTTGCGTTACTGTTTATACGTATTTACGGTTTATGAAACAAAAGTGAAGCTGCTAATTATACTGTAGTATAATTTCCACATGATATAATACACATATGTGTAATCATTAAAAGTGTGGGAAAAGACTGGTGCAAATTATCTCAAATTTATGCAAGTGACATATGATAAGAAAGGAACTAATCGTGAGATACCAAAAAAGAAAACTATCATTAACACATAATATGGCAAAATATCATGCTATTTAAACACTGTTTATTAAAATATAATTACTATTTACCACTTAAATTTAACTATGTAGAGTCTAGACGCAAGTCTGTACCATTTCTCTTAAAACTTAGGTATCGATTTGGATTACACTGATAAAACCATGGAGGCTTTACGATATCATTAAATTCTCTATCACCCTCTCTTTTCTTAAACCATTCAAAGCCTTTTATTCTACCAGATATTCCTTTTGTCAACGTTTTCTCCCATTTCTGAACAGCCAAATCGTTTAGATTTCCCTCATCATCGGATAAGTAAATAGAACCAATCTCAATAGCCAATTTGATTCCTTTTAACTGTCTCTCTGTGCCAGTTAGCAATTTAATCAGTTGAAACGGTAAGTAGGGATATGCTGAAAAATGCATTCCTCCCAAAAGATATGCTTTCCCCTTTCCTGCTCTTCTTCCCAATGCAATGCTCTTATTCGAATGAGTAAATAAATTTAAAACAGCAGCCAAAGTCCAATACGTTGGGTCTCCCAATGTGTAACGATGTTTAGGTACGGGCCAGTCCGTTCTAAATATTGTGTCGTCATAAGGGAATGGGAACCAGATTCCAATGTCCACCGCTCCACTATCATCAATTTCACAATGTTTCATAAAATGTATGGCTTCTCTGCTTGGAATCTCATCCGTATCCCCAATTCCTACAAGGTCATTATTTCCAAAATAACCTGTTACATTATTCCATTCGAGAAACTTTTTAAGTCGTAGTTTATGTTGCTTGTTTTCCCGGTCCCAGAGATCTGCTGGTTTTTTGTCTTCCTTTCCATCCTTTTTAGCTAGATCAGCATCATCAACGACGAAATGGACCACTTTGTTACGAAACCGGTAAAAACGGGGCTGGTACTTCACTAAATCCCATACAGATGGTTTGGAGCCTAAACATTGGTTATGAATTCTAGTGCCTTCCACAAGAAAAAACTTGTCCGCTATGCTGTTCAGTTCGTTAAGATGTATTTCTAATGCATCCACATCGAAACCAAAGTTTAGTAAAACACCAATCTTTCTTGGTTTTGCTAAAGGTGAGCAATTGGGAAGTTTGGTAGGTTCCAGAAGTGAAGAAGCTTTGCAGGTGCTGTTAATTGAAGCAATTGGTTCTTTTGTGACGAATGGTATGAGAATATTATTTAAAAGGAGATCGGAGTAGAGCTGAATTAAAGAAGTGTCGTTCTGGCCTGATGCGTTTTGAAAATCTTTCCATGGAAATGAACGCATCTTGGTTGTAAATGAAGTACCATTTTCTTTTGAATTATAATTCGATAATTCAGAAAGGCTGCTTCGTTCGTTTTCATATAAAATGATATTTTTTGGTTGCTCAAAATCGCTATATTGCACTACCGGTCTAGATTTAGTTGTGGTTACCATCAAGAAAAAAAGTAGGAAACCAGGTAGAAAGCCAATAATTAAAAGTAGCTTTCTCCTCGATTTTGACAATAAAGGAGTTGGGTAGTAACTCTTTTCCATTGTCATTTTTATTGAGTTCCTGTTGCAAAACAAATAAATAAAATCTATCTTTTAATGTTGGCTATTTTAAATAATCTGTTTAAAATTACGAATAGTTGACTAATGAGTTACATTAGTTATACTATGAATAACTTACCGTGTAAACAGATAAATATATATGATTTTTTTAATGTGGAAATTCAGCCTATGAACAATTTATTGTGCCAATGCCTTGAGACTAATGCAACTTTGCCAATTTTGAACCAGTTTTTTTTTCTAGCGAAAAATACGCTTTAGCTTATCAGTATTCGGAACAGATGCAAACTAAAATCCCTGATATGCCTTTTTATGTACAATAATTTTGAATTAATGTCATATACCTGTATCATCACTGTTATGTACAAATGACTAAATAAATGAGTCAGAAGTGAATTTTGGCGATTTTGTAGTATACGAAATACATACATTTATTACTTGGCTGAAAGCGAAGCGTCAGCGTCGCCCAGTATTGACTTGTCATGTTTTGTCTGTCCATATGAGCTTAATAACTAATTGTTATACTGATTGTATTTAAAAGCGTCACATTGTTTCGGCTACGTCATTATGATCGCTGTGACAGTGAAATTCATTTGTTCCTACTTTCATAAGGAAAAAAGTCCTTTGAAAGATAAGAATATAATTGCACAAAAGTTTTTCCTTCACTTGCGTCAACCAGTAGCATACACCATCACGTACGCACTGTATTTGTATACATTGCATTTGTCCAGGCTTCAGCAAATTACTGATACTATCCAGTTTTGCATTGTACTTACGTCAAATGAGATACCGAACTAGTTCAAGGTTGTCTCATTATTGCTTTGACGCTTATACAATCGCACGTGTAGCTTTTACGCAAATTAAAAATAAAACTGTCATGTGGGTCGACGACGGGTCCATTGTATATCACTTTACAAATGGATTGATAATAAAATTTGTGCCTATTTACTATATAGTTGCGCACGGATAGATTATGGGTTCCTGGCTTATCGATAAAGTAGCTGGTAATATATTATCTTAAACTACGTACTTCCGGTGAACCTCAATTTTTATGAAGTGTTGCATCCCACTTTTTGTGTCAAAACATTTTGATGTGCCGAAAAAAATAAATATTATGGCTATTTGTAAAAATGTGCTTAATTAAAGCAAGATGCTGGTGATGATATATAAGCGTGCAATATTAATTGCTCAAATGTGAATGCTTTCTCTTATTACCCCATCCTTTTATTAGTTTAGGATTTTCTTATTTTACTAGTCAGTAGGTCATGGTCACAGATACCAACATTTAAGGGATTTGATGATATTGGTGGTGGTGGCTGATGCTTTTGGAGACTGAGATGGTGGAACATGTTGAGTTTTAGGTTTGAATGTGACGTTTTTATTTTAGGGGGCAGTTTATGAGAATGCCAAAGTTGACAAGGTTAGCATTTTATGTATTTTATTTTGCTATGGATTTTCTTGGATACTGAATCAATTTAAAATTAGATTTTAATCTTTTTGTGAATTACAATTTACAAAAATATCTTTGTCTTTTTAGTTTCTTCTTGTTTTAACAGGCAAAATTTTCTTCTGTAAATCATTACTATTGTAATGTATGGTTAATGTCAATCGCAAGGGGAGCATGATGATGAGATACTTCCAGTTAAGAGGTGACATTGGCTCTGGTGCCTTTAACAATGGCCATCATGAGGATCAGTTGGATGAGCTTAAGAAAAAGGTGTTTCAACAACCAGAGGTAATTTTTCTTTAAAACAATCATAATTAATTGTCGTATGGAGTGTATTTAAAAATAGTTAAAACATTTGTTTCTGTTTTATATTCACAGATTATTGAAGTTATTCTGATGCATATTCTTCAGCAAAATGGAAATTCTATAGGTGGGCGACTATGTACACGAGAAGCTAGAAGACTTCGCTTGGTCTCCAAAACTTGGCTACTTGAAATCAACTTCCTATTCCAAAGACTCGGGGAACCACTGATATTTTTGGATGGGAGAAATTTGAGGCAGTTCCTGGAGATGTGTGACATCCGCAAATGGGGTATTCCTCCTATAAGCTTATCAATTGAAACAAAGGCTCTCCTCTCCCGCAACTTTTGTGAAGATTTGAAGAAATTCTTTAGGATGGGTTATCTGGTGGCAAAGGTAACTCGTTTGGGGATAGCAGCGGATCCGTATGCATTGAAAGAGATACAGGGACAGGAGATTTGTGATAGCGCTGTAATTTATCTTCCTGATTTACCGCCATATTTCAAATTGACCAACCTTCGGAAAATTTGGTTGAAGCAAATGGAGCATTCCTTTACAGAAGTTGTGGAATACGAGAGAGTTACAATTCCAAGGCTGGAGGAGTTCGTTGGTCAGATTGTGTATCAAAGTGAAAAGTTGGAGGAGTTTAAATTCGAGGGAGAAGTTTGGGTGGAGTGTCCACCTCATCAGTTTGGGGGATTGATTTTGCCAAGAACTGTGACTCGGGTGGAGTTGGACACGAGAATGAATTTAACTAAAATCCTGGGGATAAAAGACGGAGTTTGGAGGACTTTGGATGGGATAACGGTACTCAAATTGAAAGTGACAACGCTAAATTTGTTTGGGGAGGGGGAGATGGAGGGAATTTTGGAGGGGGTGAGAAGGTCGCTAGAATATTTGGTGTTGGACTTTAGACACGAGATATTCATGATGGAGGAGGAGGGCCAGGTGGAGGTGGAGGTGGAGGAAGTTGTGCTGAAATTTCCCGTGCTGGAGAATCTGAGAAGGATGAAAATTGGTGGTACAATTTGGAGCCCGGAGAGGTCTCTGGTTTTGAATGGATTGGGGGATAAATTTCCAAGATTGGAACAATTGGAGTTCTATGACTGTACAGGTGGGATTCTGTTGAGTGATTGGTGTGGAAAAAAATCAGTTTTTGGCGGAGTGACAACGTTGACGTTAAAGTTGGAAGAAGAAAGTATGTGGGAGAGCAAAATGAAGAGAATTTTAAATTCTTTTCCAAAGGTGGAACATTTGTGGTTGGAATGTGTGGATGTACTGGATATGAAGGGAGTGAGATATATGTTTGGGGAGTTGGGAGGGCAGTTGAAGAGTTTGCACTTGGATTTGAGAGGACTTATGAATTCGGAGGAGAAGCTAGAGGGGTTTTTGATTGGAGGGGATGAGGAAATGGTGAAAAGATTGAAGGGGTGGAGTTGGTGGAAGGGTGGAGGAAAGATGTGGAAGGAATTTTTGGAGGGAGGACATGGAAATGGAGGGTATAAGAGCTTAAGGGATTTGGTGAATTTGGAGGAGTTGGTGCTGGTAATTTACATTAGGAGATATTCGGTCCCCAATGGATGGTTTTGGAAGCTGGGAAGAAGGCTGGATCCATTTTGTTTTGACTTTGGATGTGAGCTATTGTTTAAGGCGGGATTTATGAGAATGCCGAAATTGAGAAGATTGGAATTGCGTGGGTGGTTAAATCCGGGAAAGGGACTGGTGGAAAAGTGGAAGAGACAGGGGAGCAGGAATGGGCAAATGAGGGATCTGGAGGTGGAGATAATTCCATCAAATTGTGACCGTTGGAAGTATATTAAGAAATTAATGATCCAGGGTTCTTCGAATGTTTTAAATTTATTTTTAGATTCGGTCCGTTGGAAGTTTGCAAGAAATTGGCGATTTTGGGTTTGTGATTTTGTGATTGGTTGGATTTTGGAAACAATTTTATTTTGGGTTTATGAACGACTCATGGAACAAAACAGCAGCGGAGGCGGAACAGATGCCAAAAAAAATAACTTAGCTGGATGAATTGACTTTTAAAGTTTAGATTAGTCAAAATTTTACCTTTGCATTAAATTAGAAAAATGTGTAACCTTAAAATATTGGTAAATAAATAAAGACGATTTAAAATTAATTAGTAAATGTATTCATTAAAAAAAATATTTCATCACCGGAGCTGAAGCATGGACATCCAAGATCCAAGGCAAAGGCCTGCTTTAAGTAGCATGACGTGTAAAAATTGGTACGGTATCCAATGAAACTTTTTTTTGGCTATGGAACATTATGTCAACCAAATAAATTTAAAGGTTTGCCAATTCGCAAGAAAAAATGTTTGTATTTTTTTAAATTCCTCAAGCATAATTTTATGTTCTTGATTTTTTAAAATTACATTTGACATCAGTTTAAAATTAGCCAATCATTCTGGTCAATGACGACCACGTTCACTAGCTCAGCACGATGACGAGGAAGAGATACTTCCAGTTAAGCAGCAATCCCGACCTTGACCCTGGCACTTGTGTCTCTAGCCATGACCATCATGACGATCAGTTGGTCAAGCTTCAGGAAAAAGTGTTCCGAAGCCCAGAGGTAATTTTACTTACAAACTACTATAATAATTTGTTTTACGAAATGCAACTTAAATTTATGGTAATCACTTGTTTTCATTTTTATTTCATAGCTCCTTGAAGTCATTTTGATGCATATTCTTCAGCAAAGTGGGAGTTCTAGGGGCGGACAGTTGTGCACCCAAGAAGCTAGAAGACTTCGCTTGGTCTCCAGAACTTGGCTACTTGAAATCAACTTCCTATTCCAAAGATATGGGAAACCGCTGATATGTTTGGACGAGAAGAATTTGAGGCAGTTCCTGGAAGTCTGTGACATCCGCTGCTGGGGAACTCCTCCAATAAGCTTATCAATTGGAACAAAGGCTCTTCTTTCCCGTAACATCTGTGAAGATTTGAACAAGTTCTTTAGGATGGGCTTTCTGGTGGGGAAGCTAACTCATTTAGGGATAGCAGCGGATCCGTATTTACTTAAAGAGATGCTGGGCGAGGAAATCGGTGACGCCGTGATTTGTCTTCCCAATTTGCCATCACACTTCAAATTGACCAACCTTCGGAAAGTTTGGTTGAATCAAATGGTAGTGCATTCCTTTAGAGACAATGAGGAACACGAGAGGGTGGAAATTCCGAGACTTGAGAAGTTTGTAAATCAGGTTGTGGATCAAAGTGAGAGTTTGAAGGAGTTCAAATACGATGGGGAAGTTTGGCTGGACTGTCCGCCTGGCCAGTTTGAAGGATTGACTTTGCCGAGAACTGTGACAAAGGTCCAGTTGGACACGAGGATGAATTTGACAAGAGCGCTAGATATGAATGGATGGGGTAAGGTTTTGGAGGGGATCTCGGTCCTCAGATTGACGATGACTACGAGAAATTTATTTGGGGAGGGGGAGATGGAGGGAATTTTGGAGGGGGTGAGAAGGTCGCTAGAACATTTGGAGTTGGACTTTAGAGACGAGATATACATGATGCTGGAGGAGGTGGAGACTCAACCAGATGTTCTGCTGAAATTTCCTGTGATGGAGAATTTGAGGAGGCTGAAAATTGGTGGGTCTATTTGGCGTATAGAGAGGTCTCTGGTTTTGAATGGATTTGGGGATAGATTTCCGCGGTTGGAACAATTGGAGTTTTATAAGTGTACGGGTAAGCTGCTGTTGAATGATTGGTGTGAGGGAAATTCAGTTTTTGGTCGAGTGACAACGTTGAGGTATAAGTTGGAAATGGTGCCGATGCCGGAGGTAAAAATGAGAAGAATTTTGACTAGTTTCCCAAATGTGGAAAATTTGTGGATTGAATCCTTTGATGTACGGAACATGGAGGGGTTGAGATACCTCTTTGGGAAGGTGGGAGGGACGTTGAGGAGCTTGCACATGGATTTCAGAGGACGTTTGGAAAGGTTGGAGGATTTTGAGAGGATTTTGATTGGAGGGGATGTGGAGGTGGTGAGAGGATTGAAGAGGTGGAGATGGTGGAGGAACGAAGAGAGGATGTGGAACGAGTTTGTGGATGGTGGCAGTGGAGGATACAATAGTTTAAGGAATTTGGTGAATTTGGAGGAGTTAGTGATGGTGGTTCACATTGGAAAATTTTGGCTCCCAAATGGATGGTTTTGGAGGCTGAGAAGAAGGCTGAGCTCGTTAGATTTTGACTTTGATTGTGAGGCGTTGTTTAAGGCTGGATTTATGAGGATGCCGAAATTGAGAAGGTTGGAACTTGGAGGATATTTTAATCCGGGAAGGAAACTGGTGGAGAAGTGGAAGGAACAGGGAAACCCTAACGGGCTAAGAAGGGAGGTGGAGGTGAAATATGATCCAATTCGAGACACTTGGGACCGTAGTTGGTTAGTTAGAAATTGGCGATGGTTGGTTGCTATCTGGGTGGTTTTTTTGATTTTGGTAATAATTTGTGTTTGGGGATGGGGAAACGAGGGAATAATCATGGAGGAGTCAGGGAACAAAACAGTGGTAGAGGAACAGATGTCGGAAAAACAGCCAGGTGGACGATTTGAGTTTTGAGAGATTATCATTTGAATTTACCTTTACATTAAATGAGAAAAATGTGTATAATAATAATATAATATTGGTAAATAAATAAAGACAGTTTAAAATTAATTAGTAAATGTATTCATTTAAAAAATTTATTTTATTACGGAGCTGAACGACAAGCGCTAGCAAGTGCTGACTTTATCATTTTCGCCTTTTGGTATATGCACACCATGTATACCCAAGAACCAAGGCAAAGGTCCCTTTACCATGTGTGAAAGTTGGTACGGTATCCAATGAGACTTTTTTTTTGCTATGGAGCTTTGTGTAAACCAAATAAACTTTAAATCTGATTTTAATTAAATTTGACTTCTACATCGTGGTGTTTAGTTGCTCAGAATGGTGTTGAAGAACTTCCCGTTAAGGTGCAAACGTGACCTTGACCCTGGCTCTGATGACTCCAACCAAGACCATCATGAAGACCAGTTGGCCAAGTTCACAGGAAAAAGTTTTCCACTGCCCAGTGGTAATTTCACTCTAAATTAGCTTTAACTAATTGTTTTATCGAATGCAATTAAAAAAATTATTATCATTTGTTTTAATTTTCATTTCACAGATCCTTGAAGTCATTCTGATGCATAGTCTTCAGCAAAACGGAAGTTCTCGAAACGGACGGTTATGCATCCGAGAAGCTGGAAGACTTCGTTTGGTCTCGAAATGTTGGTTACTCCAAATCAATTGCCTGTACCAAAGATATGGGGAACCGCTTCTATTTTTAGGAAGGGAAAATTTGGAACAGTTCTTGGAGATATCTGACAACTGCAAATGGAGCATTCCTCCAATGAGCTTATCACTTGGAGAGGAGGCTCTACTGGTCCAAGGCTTTTATGAAGATTTGGGTAAATTCTTTGGGAAGGGTTATCTGGTGGAGAAACTAACTAATTTAAGGATATCTGAGCCATTCAAGTTTGGAGGAGCCGTTGAGGAGAGGATTCATGACGCTGCTTTCGGACTTCCCATTTTTTCATCGCACTTCAAATTGACCAACCTTCGGAAAATTTGGTGGACACAAATGAGCCCTTCCTTTACAGCCACTATACAAGACGAGAGAAAGAAAATTCCAAGATTGGAGGAGTTCGTAAGTCAGGTTGTGGATCAAAGTGAGAATTTGGAGGTGTTCAAATATGATGGGGAAATTTGGCTTGAGTGCCCACCGCGTCAGTTTGATGGATTAACTTTGCCGAGAAGCGTGACTCAGGTGCAGCTGGACACCAGGACGGATTTGACAGGAATTCTTGGGATGAATAGAGGAGGTCGGATTTTGGAGGGGGTTACAGTCCTCAAATTGAATGTGACCACGAGAAATTTATTTGAGGATGGGGAGATGGAGGGAATTTTGGAGGGGGTGAGAAAGTCACTGGAGCATTTGGAGTTGGACTATAGATGGGAGATACTTAATAGGGGGCAGGTGGAGGATGCTGTTCAACCGGAAGTTTTGTTGAAGATTCCAGTGATGGAGAACTTGAGAAAGTTGAAAATTGGAGGGAAACTGTGGCGAGTGGAGAGACCTCTGGTTTTAAATGGATTGGGAGATAGATTTCCGCGTTTGGAACACTTGGAGTTTTATGACTTTACGGGTGAGCTGCTATTGAATGATTGGTGCAGAGAAAATTCAGTGTTTGGCGGAGTGACAACGTTGATGTTGAAGTTGGAGCAGGAGGGTATGTCGGAAGGTAAAATGAGGAAAATTTTGAAGACTTTTCCGAATGTGAAAAATTTGTGGGTGGAATGTATAGATTTTGAGGAAATGGGTGGCGTGAGATATATGTTTGGGCAGATGGGAGGGCAGTTGAAAAGATTACACTTGGATTTAAGAGGATATTTGGAATCGGAGGAGGAGATGGAGAGGATTTTAATTGGAGGGGATGTGGAAATGGTGAGAAGATTGAAGAGGTGGAGATGGAATGGAGGGAAGATGTGGAAGGAGTTTCTGGAGGGAGGATACAATAGTTTAAGGGATTTGGTGAATTTGGAGGAGTTGGTGCTAACCGTTCACGCAGGGAGGAGGGAGAGGCTGATCCAGAATGAATGGTATTGGATGATTGTTGGAAGGGAGAATCCGTATTGTTTCAGTTTCGGATGTGAGATATTGTTTAAGGCGGGATTTATGAAGATGCCGAACTTGAGAAGGTTGGAATTGCATGGGGGATTTGGTCCGGGGGAGGAACTGGTGGAGAAATGGAAGAGGCAGGGTGAGATGAATGGACAAAGAAGGGAGATAGAGGTGGACTTTAATGTTAAAGGAATCCCAGGAATTCTGGACCGTTGGTCGTTATTGAGAAATAGGCGATGGCGGGTTGTATGTATGGCTTGTTGGTTTTTGGTAATAACTTGGGGATTTGTAAAGAGGATGGAGGAGTCAGCGAACAAGACAGTAGCAAAGAATCAGATGTCAATAACTTACTAACATAGAGGGTTTGAATATTTGAGGGACTAGATTTAAATAAATGTTGCGCTATTTTGTCTTAATATAAAATGTACCCTTAAAAATTGTTAAATTAGTAATGTCAACTAAAAATTAAAAATTGCTGCATAAATTTTAGCTATTGTTTTTTTAATCAAAATCATTAGTCATTACCATTTACTACCATTTACAAACTGAGCTCAATCAAATCCATTTAGTCCTATTCTGCATATAGATTTGGATTACATGATGTATTTTAATTTACTATGGAGTCTACTAACAACCAAATGAATTTTAAATTGTAAATTTTATTTTGTAAATTCTCTTTAATCTTCGTTTATGATTTGTTTTTTTGTTTTTTAGCAGCAAGTTATTTCAGCCAATTATTATATCGTAGTACACGATCAATCACAATCGCCACATGCCGAAAGATGATGAGATACTTTCAGTTAAGAGGAAAACATGACCTAGACCCTGACTCTGGTGCCTCCACCCATGACCGTCGTAGCTATCAGTTGGTTAATCCTCAGGAAAGGGTGCTCCAAAGCCCAGAGGTAATTTTATCTTGAAATAATCATTAATAGTTCATAAAAATGTCATTCAAAATTAATTGTAATTAACTTTTTTTTTCATTCCACAGATCCTTGAAGTCATTTTGAAGCACATTTTTCAGCAATGCGGATCTACTGGTGGACAACTATGCACCCGAGAAGCTAGAAGACTTCGCCAAGTCTGCAAAGCTTGGTTGCTTGAAATTAATTTCCTATTCCAAAAGCACGAGGAACCGTTGGTGTTTGTGGGAAGGAGAAATTTGAAGAAGTTTCTGGAGATACGTGAAACCAGCAATTGGGACACTCCTCCAATAAGCTTGTCACTTGGAACGAAGGATCTACTTGACCATGATTTTTGTGAATATTTACGTAAATTGTTCTCGATGGATTATTTTAGGAAGAAGCTAACTGGTTTAAGGATAACAGTGGATCCATCCATTCAAGGAGCTCTGGAGGAGGATACTGATCAGACTGTTATTGGCCTTCCCGATTTCATATCACATTTCAAGTTCACCAATCTTCGTCAAATTTGGTTGAAACAGTTGGCGCCTTCATGTGGAGGATTGTTGGAAGACGAGAGGGTGAGAATTCCAAGATTGGAGCACTTGTTACGGAAGACTTTGGATGAAAGTGAAAATTTGACAGTGTTTGAATTCGAGGGGGAAGTTTGGCGGAAGTGTCCAGCTGGTCAGTATGAAGGATTAATTTTGCCGAGAACCGTGACTCGGGTGCAGTTGGACACGAGGATGGATTTGACAAAAACGCTGGGGATGAATAGTGGAGGTGAGATATTGAAGGGAATCGCAATTCTCAAGTTGACTGTAACGACAAGAAATTTGTTTATGGGGGGAGAGATGGAGGGAATTTTGGAGGGGGTGAGAATGTCAGTGGAACAGTTGGAGTTGGACTGCAACAATTTCGTGTTGATGGATTTGGAGTTTCTACGATTGCAAGTTATTTTCAGAATTCCGGTGATGGAACGCTTAAAAAGGCTAAGAATTGGAGGAAAGTTGTGGCGAGTGGAGAGCAGTCATCTGTTAGATGGATTGGGAGATAGCTTTCCGCAGTTGGAACAATTGGAGTTTTGTAATGGCTACACGGATGAGCTGCTGTTGAGTGATTGGTGTGGTGAAAATTCGGTTTTTGGCGGTGTGACAACATTGAAGTTGAAATTGATGCCGGTGATGGTGGTAAATGGTTGGGTAAGAATGCCGGAGGCTAAAATGAGGAGGATTTTGAAGACTTTTCCGAACGTGGAAGACTTGTGGATGGAAGTTTTGGAAGTGGGGGATATGGAGGGGGTGAAAATTATGTTTGGAGAGATGGGAGGGCAGTTGAGGAGCTTGCACTTGGATTTTAGGGGATATGTGGAAAGGGAGGAGGAGGTGGAGGGACTTTTGATTGGAGGGGATGTGGAAATGGTGAGGAGATTGAAGAGCAAAACGAGGTGGAATGGAGGGAAGATGTTGAAGGAGTTCATGGAGGGAGGCAATGGAGGATGTAAAAGTTTAAAGGATTTGGTGAATTTGGAGGAGCTGGAGCTGGTGGTTCACGTTGGGAAGATGCTGGTTCAGAGTTCAGAAATTGGATGGTTTCGCAGGCTGGTGAGAAGGTCAAGTACCTTTTATTTCAACTATGGATGTGGAACTTTGTTTGAGGCGGGATTTATGAGAATGCCAAAACTGAGAAAGTTGGTATTGCAAGGGGGATTAGATCCGGGGGAGAAAATGGTGGAAAAGTGGAAGAGAGAGGGAACGCGAAATGGGAAATTGAGGGAGGTGGAGTTTAATTCATTTCCACAAAATCGTGATGGCTGGTGGTTCGTTAGAAATTGCCGATGGTATATTTTTGAGGTGGTTTGTTGGCTCCTGTTAATTTATCGGGAATGTGGTGGAATCGTGGAGGAGTCAGGGATCAATGGAATAATGGAGTAAAACAGCAGCAGCTGCGGAAGAGGAACAGATGTCAAAAATTAAATTAGCTGGTTGGACTTTTGAGAGTTTCGACTACATAAATTTTAACTTTAGTTGAAATGAAAATAATGCATACTTCAAAAATATAGTTAAATAAATCAACTCAATTTAAAGTTTAAGAGTAATTATTTTATTCATTTTTAATTTAATGTAGCTGATCTGTAGGTATTTAAATTAATATGAAATAGTTGATGCTGGGGGGTCATGCGGTCATGCTTTTGAAGTCAGTTCCACTCCAATCACGTCTCCTGATCACAAATCAACAGGGTCATTCTGAGATCCGCCTACCGAGTTTTTGTGGAACTAGCTTACTTTTTGCTTTGCATTTCAGCTTGTGGCGTACTACATACCACACAAAACCAACAAGCAGCCCACTTACCCACACACATGCACAGCTCCAGTAGCATCAGCTACAAGCACACTGCATGCAGTATGTAT
>JAQFZH010003086.1:0-14664 GCA_034695485.1 Entomobrya nivalis | reverse complement strand
GTGATTTGGGGGGCTCGGGTATTAGGGGGCTCGTACTTAGGGGGTAAGTGGTTTTGGGGGGGAGAGGTCACTTAGGGGGGAGAGGGCTTGGGGGGGATGGGCCGCGGCCCCGACCCCTACCAGGGTACCTTACACAAAAATGAGTCACGTGTATATGGTCCTATGTCACTTGACCGGACGACACTTTACATAAACGTCAGAAGGCCGGAATTTTTAGAAGGGACGACACTTTACATAAATAAAAACATCATTTTACATAAAAATTAATTTTATTCATATTATCCTAAAACTGGGCATAACTAGCTTCTGTAATTCAGAATTTCATTTCGTGGTTCATTTCATTTGGAGAACTCAAATTAGAATCATGGATTCCCAAGTTGAGAAAAAGAATTTACGATTTATTGACAGCTCAAAAGGAAATGGGCATAAACTCCTAATTTGTGATAGTTTCATATACCAAGCAAAATACAAAAATAAGAATGCTACTTATTTTTTATGTGATCATCGACGAATGGGTTGATGACAATTAGAACGGGTTTTGGTGCAACTCGAAGCAAAAGTATAAATTGTTAGATGAAAGGCTAGGAAAGATAATTCTACCTAATAACTCGACATTAGACACTGTTGAATATTTACTTGCAGTGTCAACTTGTATGTTTGAATATTATAACTGAAAGTATTATAACGTTATGAATTATGAAACTAAATAAAAATTGTATATTGTATAAAATGGAATTTTTCTGAATTTCATTTATGTAATATGTCTTCCGGTCATATGTCGTTCTTTAAAAAATTCATTTATGTAAAATGTCGTCCGGTCATATGTCTTCCGGTCTTCTGTCGTTCGGTCATAAAATTCCGGTCAAGTGACGGTACACGCGTGTATATATGCCATGATGAGCTTCAGTTCAGAAATTGCTGATCTAGACCTTTCCTTTTCAAAAGCTTACAAAAATACCCGAGATAGATTTCGTTTAGATTTTGCGATTGTTTGACATGATGTTTTCGCAGAAATGCCATTTCTAGTACTTGGATATCTGATTGGCTGAGTTGTATAAACATAACGTTTTGTAAACACAGGAAAGTCCATATGCGACCGTTTATATTTTTGCAGCAGAATTGTAGTGGAACAGAACCTAAAACTAATTAGGTAGTCGTATTATTATTTTCCGTAGTAAATTTTTGAACGTCAGACTGGGTAGATCATAAGAGGTGAAAACCCAAACTAGTTTACGGGTGAATGCTGCGTAAAATAATCATTGGTGTATATATCCATCTTATATTGTCATAATATTTAATTACAAAGCTGAACGGTTTCGTCTATCGTATAACCTACAATGTATTTGAGTTATATCTGAAATAAAGTCTTACCGTCAGAATTCGAAACAGGCAAAATTCATCAACAACTCTTCCAATGAAAGCAGTTCTCGATTTAGCTTACAAATACAATACATATTTGATTTTGTTACCAGATATTTTCAATGGCTAAAAAGTTTCTTACTTCATTTATACATATGAGTCGGTTTAAAAATCGTAAGAGTTAAATTTGATATAAATAACACAATGATCAGTAATTATATTAGATCAGAGCAGAAAAACCAGTGAAAGAGAGATGTCCAAAATACCCGTTGGCCAAATTTCTACACGAACATTTCTACCTGAAACTTTTTCATTTGAATATTATATATTTAAGGTGTTTTGAAGAATGATGAATTTTAAAAATATTATAATTTTTGGTTACTTAGATATGTTCGCGTCAGTGGCCCAATCGTTAATAATTTCTGGAAGCAGCACACTTTCTTTTTATTTTCACTTTAAAAATGATAAAAGTGCCGGGAGTGAGCGCATATCATCGTTTTCGCCAACAATACATCTAATGGTCGCGTTGAGTGTAGTATACGGCAGTGGTGAACAGATTCTTGCTGTTCGAAAACTTGTCAAGGCCGCAAATTACGTAAGTGCCTCCTTTTTTCTTATAAACAATATTTTGTATACCTTATAATTTCGAAATAACAAATATGGCATTTCATAGAATATATAGTAATTTAGTATAACTAATGTTTATATTTTAATCCCTTTTGCCTACATCTGTATATTTCATGGCATAACATTTGACTACGCTCCAAAAGCATTACTTTTCCACGCTATTTTACGTCAGAATTTCTAAAAGTAAAAAAATGGGACTGACTATGCATTTTCAGTCATTTTAAAGGGAGAGTGAGGTTTATTTGAATTGAATCATCTAGATTATGTCTAACATAAACTTTGTAGATGCATATTCATGTTTTGTGTGTACTTTAAAAACCTATCCGGTTGAAAACACACTCAGCTAGAGGGAAGTCATAAAAATGGAAGACAGTGAATCCTACTCTGATATTCAACGTGTTATCATGACTAAAAAACGATAGAAAAAATAAAAATGTTACTGTTGGAAATTTAAACACCTGTGTGAATACTATTGTGCATACCAAATTTCATTTTCTACAAAACGCAAAGTAAAGCAGCTGACACTGATATTTCATTTGTTTCAAGCAATGGCATTGATCATAAAACCTTCGACTTCGGTCTTTCGGAAGAGCAAAAGGTGGTTCTTGATTTTTCCTAAACTGGATGGACAACTTCCACCAAATTTATTATCTCAAAAAGAAGAAACAAACAGAACCTCTGAAGAAGTCTGGCAGTTACTGGTGGGTAGGAAATTTATATAGATTAAGAGCAAACCAAAAATTTACTAAGGCCTTCCAAAAATTTTAAAACTAATATTTGATGCTTGTAAAATTGTGCTTGGATATTTTGATGACGACAATAAATTACCGAATACCTCACTCTTCCTTTAAAATGACTGAAAATGCGTAGTCAGTCCCAATTTTTGACTTTTAGTAATTCTGACTTAAATTAGCGTGGAAAAGTAGTCATGTTAATAGCTAGAAAATGTTTTCCCCATATTTCATTGATTTTATGACAGGACACGAGTTGCGAGATATTGGACGCCAACCACAGCAAATGGTCATACTGGAATGCAGCAACTTCGTTTCTGAATCTCATTTGGTACTTTACCTTTGGGGTTACATTGATTCTTCAAAACGATCATCCTTTTGTTTATGCCGGGATTGGCTTTTTCATCATTACGGTTATTCGTGTAACAATTACTCTTGGATACTTAATTATGCTGGCTGACAAAAGGGGAAATAATCCCTTCCAATTGCAACAGGATGTTGAGATAAACTCGTTTGTTGAAATTGTGAGTAAATTTATAAATATCAAAAATAATAATTAAGTACTTTCTCTTTGTCTTAAATTTAGTCATTGAACTTTATTTTCTTAGGAAGAGAATCGACCTTACTTTTTGAAAGTGGAAAACTCATTGCAGCATTCTTTTCAGCTTGATAATTTCCACGATGATTGGATGTAGTAAGCTGATTCAAAATGTTAGTGTGTGTGCATTAGATTATGATTGAAAGATTAATATTCGTCCAATGTTTTCTTATATTGAGTCGTTATGTAAGCTTTAGAAATTACATATTTGTAGGCTCACATAATTTTATCTATCAAATTTGTTTAGTAAATTAATCAGACGTAGATATACTTTAGTATTTTTTAGATGTTATGTGAGAAAGACGGCCATTTATAATGTGCGCATATAATGTGGTCAAATATGAGTTTTCTTACAGTAGCATGCTATTTGTGATTTAATTCGATTTTGTTTGTTTTAAATACAATAATCGGTTAAATATTTCAATTGAATTCTTGGACACGGCTAATTGCTGGGTATATTAAGCAGTAATCCAGTGAAAGTAAATTGATTATTTTCCAATAACTATTTTTAGTTGCAACAAACTTATTTTCCTTACTGAATAGTTATATATTATTTTTGCAAATTTACATAAATAAATAATTGTAATAAGATGTCATCAAGCGTAGCGTATAAAAGAAGCGGGGTAAATTTTTGTCCTTTTTATGTTTGTTAATGTCACTATTTGTGCTTTGTCATTAATAATTATAACCACGATTCTTTGGATAAACACAATAACTATTAGGATATAATAATAATTGATTAAAACATCAAACAAGTTATCAATTTTTAATACAATTTAATTTGCTGCGTAAAGAGATAATGATAAAATACTTTTACAAATGCGCCATTATAACCTTTCCGTTGGAAAATTTGGGTAAAAAATCGAGTAATCGCACACTAGTAGTAACTTAATAATAGTTTTAAATTTATAAATAGCACTTAGTACACATAGATTATCCCGATAACTGATAACTGTTATGCTATTTTAATTTCGTGATAGAATACTTGACATGCGTGTACATATGTATGTTTTGTATGTTACGCTGTGCTCAGAAAAATAAAAATATATGTAGAAAAGAAAACACCAAGCAGAAATGTTTACAAGAAATGTATACGTCCAAAATTTTAACATAAATTGTCATTACCATAACTAATTAATTTAATTCGTCGTGTGTGATTTTTCTAGCTTTTACATGTATATGTGTAACTTTATTTCTCTACATGATAATTTTGCGTCGTTTTGCTGAAACGTATGTTATGTACAAAAATACTTGTCTTTCTCTTTTTAAATTTTAACCGACAGTTACTCAACATAGACAAACTTTTGTTATCGTAAAAGAAGTTTAGATAGAGCTGACTGTACCGCAAATTTTAGTCGAGCGAAGAAGTAAAAGCGCAAGCTAAGCTTGAGTTGCTTTCATCGCCAACAAGCGCTGATCGTAGTCCCTTTTTTTTCCTAGAGTAAATAGAAACTCTATTTAAGCCTGTAGCTGAGCTGAGCCTGAGCTTGATGATTTTCAAAATTGAGACTCGCGATAAGCACAATGAAATTAAGTGGTGATACTTTCTCATTTCCATTTTAATGTTAAGCAAGAACCCCATATATACATAAATAAGATGTTACACTTTTGACAAACAAGTATAAGATATGAATTTTATGAGTATGAAACACGCAATATTTTTTAACAAGCTAATTTTTACGCAAGGTTGCACTGTAGGGGAAAAGTGGAATTAAAATTACAACCAACTAGTCAAATTTGATGAAAGTATGAACTCTATCATAGAATGCCTAGACTAGTTTAATCCGGGCCTCAAGAAAATATCGTAGCGGTTACAGATAAGTTTGTCTGCGTATGGCTCACCAGACACGAACTGAGATTGCATTTGTAGGAAACGGTTATAAGTGTTTGAATAAACCGGAACTTAACAAAACAAAATGTTGGTTTGTTTATATGTTCTGTAGAAGGAAGAAGTTACATGACAAATTAAAACCGTGCATAAATATGTGGACCATCAAACTGGACATGCAAAATAAATAATTGTAAGTCAAGGCGAAGAGAATAAGTCAACCATTTTCCAAATAAATTTTTTATCCTTGATATTTTCCACCTAACTTGAAACTTACTTTATCCTTGTGTTTCAATACTTTGATATATCTCCCATTTTCAATTGAACATTCGTGTGTTTGCACACCACAAGGCGGACCTTTGAGAATAATTAGGGAATTTTTGATACAAGCAAAACGTTTGACGAACTTTGTTGGGCTTTTAACTAGAATTTTAATGATGATTGACAAAACTTGTGTGACAAAGTCCCAAATAATTACAAAAAATACAATTAGCTACTCTTGATATTTTGGTATGAATGTAAAAGATCATATTAACTGAGAAGTAAACCTTTTTGAACTTTTAAATACTTTCTTCACAGAAAATATATAAGAGATATTTGAACATGTAAAATAGAAATCACAAATATGGCATTTTATTGAACAGCCAAAAAATATTACTGCTGCGTACCATTTGTTTAATTGTGCTGATGTTTTTCTTCCTCTGTCATATGAACAAAAGGTGAAAAAATTATGACAAAATTGAATTGGATAATAAATACAATGTACTGTCGTTAGCTATGAAAAACAGTTTGTTCAAATACAAATGTGTGCTCATTACAATATGGAAACCTTTATTGCAATAGCTGTAAATAGACAATGTCTTCAAAATAAACTATTAATGAGTGGTTTTTGTCATGATCAGTTGGTCAAATTTGCGATCTCGCCGATTTGTGTTATTTTTAGAGTACATTAATACTAGACCTTTAAAAGATGTTCTGGCCAATTTTGGGTTCATTTCGTAGTCCCTTGTACAGACAGACACGGTGCAAAAATGTGTTTGGGTAAGAAAAATATTCATAATTTGGGCATTTAATTTTTTTGAACCGAATAACTTATAATTTTACACAAATATTAGGAATACCCTATCCTTTAAAGTACTTGGTATTAAATTTACATATAAGTCCATACGTAAGCCGTATGGACGTAGCTATAACTTTTTCCCCAGAGGGGATCAAATTATTTTACGTAGCGACCATTGTACCTTGTTACAGTAGTATGTGGCTGAAAAAAACTAGATTCAAAAATGACTAACCGTGCACAAGTAATGGCCGAATTTCCAAAATGACACTATGAAAATTTCGGGACAGTGTCATTTTGGAAATTCGGCCATTGCTGGTCATGATAAAAACACTCAATGTTAAAGACGCAGGTGTATATTAATATCAACTTGTCAATTTATTTACTACACTAATAATGGCCTAAATTTGAATTTGCAAACCACGTAGCAGAAATCTTGGCTTGGCAATACTGGCATAATATTTAAGGTAAAAGTTACAGTGTATTCATTACACGGGTAATGTTCTCCCTTTTCCTTTCCTGTTTTCTAGACGTTAATATAAATTCACGCAAAAAATATCGTGAAAAACAAGCTTAGCAGCGCGTGCTAGAAAACATCCCGGTACGCACTCACCTGGTGAAAGTTTTAGACTAATAAGTAAGCAATGACAACGCTAAACCAGAGAAAAGGTGAAAGCATGAATGTATCTTGTGACAAACCATTTTGTCTAACGACCATTTTAAGTATTAAAGGTGGTCCTTTCTATCTGTCTGAAAAAACTGTTCATGTTAGACCTGCATGTCATCGATTAAGCTATTCATGTCAAGATATTATTTGACATTAGTCTTTGTTCGTCTAATTCGAGAAAGGTGGATCGGTTGCTAAGCTTGAATTGAATGAAGAATTTGGTGTATATCCAAATTGAACAAAAATAATGTAACTCGATGAAAAAATGCCCAGATATCAATTTTGGATGCACTGATTTACCGAAAACATTTAGCTTCCAATTTCCAAATCAAAAACAAAGGAACAAAAGTCTCGACACTTTCCTTGCTCATGCATCCAACTATCCAGTTTTACATGAAACTACACATTTTCTCACTAATGCTATGGAAGCGAAAGAAAATATTCTTATAAGGCACAATGAAAAAATTCTAGCTAAAAAACCAGCTTTGTGCAGATTGAGTACCAGATACTCAACTTGTCCTTACCGTAAGGCATACGACTCTACTTTCTCTTACAAGACGTGGACGTTCCTTGTGTAATATGTATTGCTGGGGAACCGTCGTTTTAACTTTTAGTCCCAGCTTGTCTTTCACCGATGGAGGACGACGCTCGCTAGCTCCTTCCTTTGCTGTTCTGTCTTTAAATATATCATATTTGTGTTGCATAACTAGGGATTGAATGCAACAAAAGCTGGAAGTTTACGGCATTGTTTCCATTGCATTCCCAAAGTGAAAACACAAGCTTGTTTAAGCATGTGCTCAAAAAACCAAAACGAGAGAGCACTGATTTCAAGAATACAATTCGTAAGGGATATTATTTATGGGTACCATGAGATGAGATACTAAGATCTGTTAAGTCACGTCGTCTCTTGCTTAATTTAGTTTTCGTAAAAGAAGCATTTCGACTATGCTGAATACTATAATTGGGTAATATTATGCTTGTAAAATACTTTCACCAATTATTCTTGCTGCTAACTATAAGTTTAGTTTTGGTTAGGATAGTTCGTTTTATTCAAGCCCGAAAAGAATTACATAAATTACAACTGACAACATGAAAACAAGATTTTAAGCCAGCGCGAAGAGAAAAAACAATTCATTTTGTATCATTTTTTTAGTGGAACAAATTTTTACCCAAAATTACTGGGAAGCTTGGCTCCTAACGTAAATAGTGAGCATCCAAAGAAGATCATTAAAACATAGTTCGTATCAGATCAATTTGTTTCAAGAAAACAAAGCAAAGCAATTTAGGAAATATTTACGTAGGAAAATCCATATGTAACGGACCAAATTAATGTTCATAAATCTCAGCAGGATGTGGATATATAGTAAATAGAAAAACTATCCTTTCGCATTGCTTTTAGTTAGACCTTTGGATATATTGACAAGTCAACATTTGGCCAATACATTAACATCATGGTTAGACATATAAAAATTGCTTCGGTAAGATACTTCAGGAATACCTTATGTAATGTTTAAAAAATACAGCCCAATGCCATTCAAATATAAACAACTTTTCTGTTTTTATTCTTTTTTGCATGAATTTTAAAATTTGTAATTTCTCGAAAATTGCCGACGGGTTCGATATAAATTGCATATGCCAATATACCAGAATCCCGTGATCCCTACTTAAGTCAAATGTTCGACATTATGTGCACATAAATATAAAAGATATAATGTATAAACGAAATAGTATTTAATAATTCAAGCAGACGTGTTCGACTGAACACTAGTTGAGCCCGATATAAACAACCAGGCCATTTTTCAAAATATGGGTCAAATCAATCCAAAATTTACATTTTTGTATAAAAATATTAAATCAAATAAATTTGCATACAAAGGACAGAATATTGTACACGATTTCGTGGATAAAATATGCACTAGGAAAGGCGGCTGATTTTTCGACACTCCAACAATACCTTTACATCTGCAAGATATTGTTCTAATAAATGTTACAATGAAGAATTAAAAACCACTACATCTGAATTCGCAAGGTTTCATTTGCAGCTAATACAAAAGTATAATTCTATTGGTGAGTTATATCTGGTGTGCATCAAAATATTAGATCGAATTAATTTGGTATTCGCAATCAGATTTATAAAATACATAAAATGGAATACATGCAATATTAGGCACAATTTAGAATGTACGTAAAATGCATGATAATCTGTAAAGGAGTCATTTGTGTTGGTTTATTATGTCAGAATTTCAGAACACTATCTTCATTCCTAATTAATGACAGTTTTATTACAAAAATAAATTGGATTGGGACAAGATTACACGCCACATTGAAATAAATCTGATGTTCATACACGCTTGTATCATGTGGATATTGTGGTAATAGACTTCTACAATAAAATTATATTCCTCAGCATTATTAATATAAAGAAACGCGATTTTTTTCTCATTTCATTAGCAAGTTTATTGGAGTTTGTGAGAGCTTTCTTATCTTTTCTATTAAAAGTATGAATCTATTAAAATACTTTAAAACGTTAAAGTCTCATGTGCATTTGTGAACGTTAATGGCAGCCAACCTCTCTGGCCTACAGTCAGGGATCAACAGAGTACATATCGACTTGCTTCGCCTTTTGAACCTGCACTTCCGTTCCTTTCTCTCAGCTTTCCCTAAAAATATCTGCTGACAGTCAGCTGCTAAAAGCTGATTACTATTAGCAAGCAAACTACAAGTACGTACATCATTGTGCCTACCGCTTAAAGTGTGATGTAATCATGTACAACTGTTTAAAAACACACAAAACCTAGTTTTATGCATATTTATCTTTCGTCTTTATGTAAAGCATATTATGGAACAAACAATGTGTTAAGTCCACTCATATTTAACTGTAAATCAAAGATTAATAGAAATTATTACAGGACCAGTGGCATTGATATACGTATAAAAGACCACAAGATGCATCGTTGCCAGCCAGTGGTCATTTGTACCCACCAAGTGAGCACAACTATTTAATACAATAGGAACCCTACAACGGAGAATTTGATTAATTAGATTCGTCCATGATGAAAAGTTTCAAGCTTAAAAGAACAATCCAGAGAATTTTGCACTTTTAAAAAGTAGAGTTGTCCTCCATCCTAACAAAGCATGGAAATCATGAAATTATTTTGTCAAGCAAATTAACATTGGAGAAATTTACTAATTTATTATATAAGTATTCATACTCTTTCATTTGGCAGTTCCGTCTCAGTATCTGATATGGATGGAACGAGATTATTTCTCTCGGGCTGCATAAGAAGTTTATAGTATTCCCACGTTAGTAATGCTCTTGTAACCATAATTACCAAGTAAGAAATCCCAGTATAGGCAAGAGGAAAGCGGTTTTGAAGAATCATCGTTACTCCAAACCAGAAGTACCACACGAGAGTTAGAATAGAAGTTGCTGCATTCCAGTATGACCAATTGACTTGGATCCTATCAAATTCCTCAGGGTTTCCATCCTGTTTGCAAATGCATGAGTTACAAAACCGTCATTTGGGATTTAATTAAGATAAAAACGCGAGGCATAATAAATCTGTTTTGATAGCTACCTTTTTAAATTGCATGTTACGTTGTTTTGAATTTAGTTATTATTGTTTTTGTTTGCAGAATTAGTACTTACGTCTTTTGTAGCCCTGATTAGATTACGAACAGCAAGAATTTGTCCAAAACAGGCATAAGCCACAATAAGTGCAACACTCAAATGAAAAATCAGTGCAAAGTATGATATACGCTCACTTCCGTCCAGACTCCTGTTACTAAAATGGAAATAAATAGAAGCGAAACTGCTTCCTAAAATTACGAATAATTGGGAAACAGACATAAACAAATCCAAGTAACCAAACACCAAAATTTTTCGAAAATATTCCATTTCAACCAAGTCCAAAAAAGTCCAAATTGCTTTACAAATACAAATGCTTTCCGGAGAAACTGCATTAGTGTACTGGTTCAACTAGAAAAAGTGAGTTCTACCTTATTGAACTCCACTCATGATCCAAAAGTTTTGCTGATATTAGTGCACCACTCTTCAATTTATACCAACAGTCTCCAGACTTGCTGTATCATGTTAAATCCTCACAAGCTTTTTAGCTACCCATTACTGTATTCATATTGAAAATGGTTTTCCTGAAAATATTTTTTTTAAATGGCTTGATTATAAATGTAAAAGCATATGCTTTCATATACCAGGCCACACAATATTTACCCAATTTTCGAGATATTATTCTGGACATAACAGATAAGGGAATATAAACTATGATCAGTGATACTTATGATCTAATATTTTGCAGCATTTATACATGAACGATCTTAATTTTGAGCCTCCCATGATTCCAGTCCTTGATCATATAATTCCATTTCAATAATGGCTATCGAAGCCAGAATGATACTACATCATACGAGCACAATCACTTGACAATAATAATGTAAACATAAATATTATTACTCATAGTTCTCAGAACAATAGCACGCTGATGAGTTTTAGGATGTCTTAAGTCAAACTTTTGGGAATTGTGGGGATATTACGTTATCAATAAATTTGCTTACCTATCTACATTTTTGGTTAGCAATATAGCCATAAAAAAGAAACGACAAACAAAAATATCCAACGTACATAAATACGTACATACATGATCATAGGCATTTTATATATACCCGTGAGTGGAAAACATTAATTTATTTCAGTTCAGTTTATTCTGGGAATAATATCCTGAGAAGCTCGGTGTGCTAATAAATATTGAAGTAATGGTGAGCAGCACTTCGAGCTCCGTCATTTCATCCCCTTTATTTTATCTCAATCATTTCATACCGTTATTTAATCGAAATCCCTCCATACCATTATTTAATCCCAGATATTCTACACCGTAATTTAATCTCAATAATTCCACACTGTTATTTAATCCCAATGATTCCATCCCAAAACTACATTATTCTAAATCAATTTTTCGAAAATTCAATCCTATGAGCTCGTTACATGAAATTTTTTCCAAGGTTTGTAAATAGACAGATAACAATTCTAAAACGTGAAGCGTCAGTATGAAATTTTCTTGTGTGCAATTTCAATAGCTATATTTCCCAAGCTATTCTGTCTGGATCGCGTTTCGTAATCCCCAAAATTGCAAACTTGATAAAATCAAGAGTATTACATTGTACCGCCTAATAACACCAAAGCCTATTAAATACAAAATTAATTCTGTATTCTTATGGTTTTTACTTACCTGTGATCACGAAATAGAACGTATATTTTGGTTGATAATGCCCTATACTTATATTTGGTGCTGAATAAATCCATTTAATCCTTATACAGAATTAACGGCAATATTCTAATTTACGTGTATAAGTTTTAATTATATTCTGCTGACATTAGTAAGTGACTGCAAAGATGCTCATTAAAACATGTATATCAGCTCAAAAATATTGTATAGTTAAATAGATATACAATATTGAAGTTATTACAAAACCACACGCATTGCACGAATTTGGATAGGGATCATAAGTTGCATTTAAGTATTTATTTTTATATTATTTTATTATTATTTTTATATTTAAGTATTTTGATTATTTTGACAGCCTAATTCTGGATTCGACAAAGAAAGTTGTATCAAAGCTTCGTCGACTAGTGAATTTCGACTAAATTCGACTGTAAGCATTTCCACTATATTACATATAGTGACAAGTAATCGTTACTCTAAGTAATTTAATGAGTTTGTTCATTTATAAATCACCATTCCCAACTCATAATGATCATCGCATATAATTTAGCCAAATATTTCTAAGAACGGGTTAACCTATTGTAAATTCACATTATTTCAAAAGCCTGAAATATGCGAAACCGTAAACAACATACAGTAAAAGTACTATAAAAATTGAGACATTTATTAGAATAATTATCGGCCCGGTTATCAAAATATTATGCTTGCCAGCCAACTATTTAGCTCACAGGATTGTTCCCGTCGAATGAGCTGACAAATAAATAACTCTACAACCATGAAGAGGCATTTATACTACTTCAAAAGTTCTTTAAAAGTATTCTACAGGAAAGACCAGGGAGTAAAAGTATTGATATTAGATAAGCTTGTAAGGGGTCTTTGAAGCTAGGGTCCTGTTAACAAAGGTCCCTTACAACCAAGTACAAGGAAAATGAATGAAATGGTTATTTCAATAGAATGTGGATACAGTATATAGTAAACGTGTACTTATTGAAGTAGCAACGTTAATGCATAAACTGTGTGTTGTATTTCGGTGTTGAGTGAAGTAAGCATAAACAGTGTATAGAATACTTGTTTCAGTGGAGTGATGATTTTTATAGCTCGATAGCTTGAAAAGTAGACACTGTGTGTGGTTTGTGAGGAGACAGTTGAAGAAAAAAGAATCAAACGTACACTGTGTGTTGTTGATGCGCGTGATGTTGAGAAGAGATGACAGAGAGAGAGTAAAACATAAACTGTGTAGAGAGAAAGAGTGAGAACAGAGCAAAGCTCAGCGTAACTCTGCACTGTATATGTGTAGTGTGTTTGGAGAGAAGTGTGATGCCTCAGCACACACTGTTATTGGAAAATGAGTGCTGAGTGATGTGATCAATCTTCAGGTTGATTTTTATGTATACTGTTATCTGTCTAAGTGTATTTGACGGGAGAATTGATCAGTTGGTTTTTATCATACACTGTGTGTAGGAAATATGTATGTGGTATATAAAACGATGTCTAGATCTAAACTGTATATTGAATATGATTTGATTATTGTTTATAACTGACTGTTTTAATTAAGGGATTAATTTTAATGATAATGAATGGAAAATATTTATTTTATTTGATCAGATAGTGTTTTAATTGGAAAATTTTATTTTATTACTGATCTGGATTATTTATGTATTTTATTATAATGAATCAAGTGAGGAGTGTGTACTGTATATATTAAATGTAAATACAATTAGTTTGAAGGTAGTAGGTACACTGTATGTGTTATATACGAATTATATCAATTTGAGAGGAATACGCATACAGTATAGATTATATATGAATTATATTTGTGTTAAATAGAATTAAAGGATAATTGTATATTGTATATTACATATATGTTTCAGTAATATAATGAAGTATGTATACAGTTTGCTAACTGTGAATATTATTAATTCAAAGGGTACTTATAGACTGTATATATTTAATGTGGATTTTGTAAATTGGTGGAAGTGTATAATAAAGGAAGTGTATATGATGTAAGTAATAAAGATGAATTTAAAGAGAGTGTGTATCCTGTATATATTATATGCGAATTTTTATTATTTTAAAGTGAGTGCATATACTGTATATATTACACATGAATTTAAGGGAAGTGTATATACTGTATATATCAAATGAGAATTATATTAATTTAAACGGAATGTATATACTGTTTGTATTTAATGAGAATTTTATCTATTTGACAGAAAGGAGTATACAGTGTTTGCTATATATGAATTTTACTGTTTCAATGGAAATGTTTATACTGTATATTAAATGTAGGTATTGTAATGTATACTATAATAAATAGAGCAAACTGTATATTAAATGTATGTGTGGTTATTTCTGATTGTGTGTTGAAGTAGACAAAATATATATACTGTAATTAACTCTTGAATAATTATTAATTTGTAGCGCAATAATTGAATGAGAATCAAATTAAACGGTTAGCCCATGGAATAACTTGGACAAGAGGAAACAAAGGATATTGATTACTTTTGCAATAAAGATAACTGTTATTTTATTCTAATGAAAATTATGAATCAATCATAAA
>JAQFZH010003085.1:0-14668 GCA_034695485.1 Entomobrya nivalis | reverse complement strand
TGATACTTAAAAGCCTTCTCTTTCAATTTTTTATTAAATCGTTTTAAACTGTTAAAGCAGATACTCGGTGAAAACTTTAAAAAACTTGAATTCGATTTAAAACTGAACGTCAGGTTTATTTTCTGCATTTTAAACTATTAAATAAAATTTTGAATTTTAGTTGTTAGATCCTTCATTTCTATGTTTTGGAATTGACTCGGTTAAGAAAGCGCGAGGTCAGGGTAAAATTTAGTATACTATGGTAATGCTTGTTACCATGGAATCCTATCCCAAAAAATAATATTCTTACAATTTTAACCTTGTAAGAGTTACTGACAAAAGTGGTTGACGTTAACCTCAAAGGGTTTTCCTTAATATGCTAATGGCTTTCCCTTTAGCTTTTGCACTCATTGCAAGACAGAATTTGAAAACTCATAACTGTTTATGAGCTACAGGGGCGGCGGCCAACCGACCGCTATAAAGTTTATCAGTCTATCTAATAAAACTCGTTATTAAAAAACTAAAATGTACTTCACATTTTAAATCAACGAAGCAGAGATCTTCGACTATATTTGTTTTGAGCATGAATGGGTATAGATGGTAAATTAATTTTTGGCCAAACCCACCCATCGAAATATTTCAAATCATTTTATACTGTTACTGAACCAAAAACAATTATAACGTGCTTGATATTGATGTCATCAAATGTTAATCAGTAACCTGTAAAAAGAAAGTTTATTGAGCCACTGTTTTTTTCTTTGATTACGTCAGAAACTGTAGTTAACTTTTTAAAAGCATTTAAGTTTCAACTTTGCTTGTATTACAATTAAATTATTTAATACGAAAAGTTAAAAAAAAATAAGGATAAAAATGCAAACATTCCTACAAATATACGAAGGTGTTAGCTGCCATTAACACTTTGTAATAAGAAGGCACATAATTTAAAAGGTTTACTTGATATTGTATAAAATGTTTGCATTCCTATTGTCGATACATTAGGCTTTATTAAATATTTATTTTCTATCCTTTTGCAAAAATGATTGGTTCATGGTTTGTGTCTTATGGTAACACTATGCCTGGATACACTATTGCCTGAAGTTAGATGTATACTATATTTACATACGGCATTTATATAAAGTTTGTTTATCATTGGTACATTATTTAACTATGTGTGCACAGTTTTCTAACAATGAAATTTAATGCAACGTTGTACTTTATCCGTAAATACAATATTAAAGTTCACGTAGGTCTCTGAAGCCACTTAATTCAATTTAAATATAATGTACATTTGTCTAGTTTCTACGCAATAAAATATAGTTTGTCGTAGAACGAATATGAAAAAGATACAGTTCTCCACAGAAAACATCCATGTTAATAAAAAACCGTTTGAGCAAACAATGTCATTTTTACTACGCGTAGCCTACACAGTAAGTTTTTAATCTCACTTGTGAGAAAACTTTTAATTCATAACTAATACAATTTTTTCATATTCCTTAGCTTACTTGGGACCCAAAGGAAGTAGCGGAAGGAAATTCTGTATTCCAAAACCGTACTCTTTATTTTCATGGCAGTGGTGTATCTATTATTCGTGACATTGCGGAGAGCTTAAATCTCACGTATATTTTTTTATTCATATTTAATTTTTTAAATGTCTCAAACTTATTTATAATCGTAATTTGCTTTTTAGAGTGGAAACATATTTCGGGGATATATTTAGATCATTTGAACTCGTTGCTAATGGTACTGCTGACATGGGCGGGTTGCTTATTTCTCAGGACTCGATATCAGAATGGGATACAAACGGCATGGAATTAATACTCGCATATACACATCCACTTATGCCCTTACTTTTGTGACCTTATGCAGAACAATAATCCATGCTATAGAATTACTAATAGGTCGTCACGACGTATACTTTCGAGTGACAAAAGTGCATGCTAGCGTTGCAGTGACAAGACTAATAGTATCATTGTTCGGAATAATAATTTCTTCTGTATATATTGGCAAAATTGCGTCTATATTTGTTTTGAAGGAAGATTTAGTGAAGTCGCCAAAGGATTTGATCAAGTATAAATACAAGCTTAACACTTATAGCGCCATTCATGTTAACCGAGTGTTTGAGGTAATTGTACCTTGCATATAAGCGTACAAATTATGGTTAATTCTTAAGATATATTTTTTTATTTGCGATATTATTTATGTCCTAGAATTCTAACAAAACAAATTTCACTGCAAAGCAGATAGACTTCAAAAAGGATTTGAGCTTCATTACTGATGTTATCGGAAAACCGAAGGGTGATCCCCGGCAAACTTTATTTTCTCATCCGGATGGTTTCTATTCTAATGCTTTGTACTCATTCAACTACAACAACGAACTGTGCACAGTTTCGGTTATTAAATCGAAAAGAAAAACTGCAAGGTCGTTTTACGTTAGAATGGATTAGCCTTTAAGAGAAGCTTTAAATTTAAGGTTACTAATTAGTAAATTAAATGCCAATGCTAATGAAATTTGTTTATATTGAAAAACAATTTATTTGATTTAGTATTGTCAAGTTAATCAAACGAGGGATAAATCATCGTCACCAAGTTAAATTCAAGAGCAAGTGTAAGTTTAATTGTATCCAGGAACAGACCGAGTTTAATCAGCTTACGTTTAAATACGTCGAGTTGGCATTTATTCCTCTTTTCTTCGGATTTCTTGCAGCGGTTCTTTTGGAATTGACACAGCGTTTTAATTTACGTGTAAAAACGAATAGACCAAACCAGAAAAAAATTGAGCACAAATGGGGTAGTAGACAATATCTCATAGCGGTTAATAGATGTTCATAACTTTTGTGTAAAAAACCTGTTCGCTTCTAATTTGGCAGATTTCGGACAAGAGTAAAAACTACACAAGTCTTACAATGTTTTGATGGACTGACGACTGAATTACAAGAAGTGCTGAATGCCTTTTGTTAGCTTATATTTTGAAGCTTGGGTTTGAAATCATTGGATAAATAAAATAGACGTGATGTTTTTATAGTTCACAATTGGTAGGCTAAACTTGTTCACTTTAAAAAAATAAGACGATACAAAGAAACTAATATATACGAATGTACAAGTAGGTAAATAAAGATAAAAGCTTCGTAATAAAATGGAGAAAAATGTTCAGTAAAATTATTTGCCTTTCCACTTATTTTACTGAATACATATTGAATGGTCAACCCCAGTGATGTTCTCATTGTCAAAAGTTTTAAGTTTGGTAATTTGCTCAACGTATCTTACATTTTCCTACAACTTTTTAGTAAGTGGTAAATTTGCATCCAACGTATTAGATATTTTATGTTTTACTTTACATATTACCTTCTGCTATTATTATCATGCACCAGGTAACACAGAATAAAATCTGAGCAAACAGTTTCACCACGATTTAGATTATTTGTCTAAAAAACAGCATATATTATTTATTAGCGGTGATTTTGGTACATTGTACACATTTTGACTGTTAATGATTTTAAGGTTTGTGTAGCCATTACCTTAATTGTATGGTCGTATAAAGTGAAGTTAACTTTATTGCGTTCAATACGCAATTTGAATTTGTCAAATTTACTTACCTATGAAAATACAGCAGTTACTCCAACCAACTATTAAATTAAGGAGGCAAGAAGACAAGTAATTAGGTAAGCAAACATTATGCAATTTTACTCTGTAATTGTAACTGATTTAAGTGTAGCAATTCAGTGAATTAAATGCAAATACGAAATTTTCGGTTTCTGGTGTTAAGATGTGTCATCCAAATGTATTCCGTAGGGAATCAAATATTTTGCGTAAAGCATTTCAACTTATTTAAGATACTATCTTTTCAACTAATAATGTCGTCTGTCTTACGTGTGGCCTACACAGTAAGTTTTTAAGTTAAAAGTTACTATCCTGGAAATATATTTACTTAGTTTTCTATAAAACACTTCATTTTTTCTCAAGCTCACTTGGAATCCAAAAGAAATTGCTGACGAAACTTTTACTTCGAACAACCAGACCTTTTATTTTCATGGTAGTGGTGTCTCAGTCATTCCAGATATAGCAGAGAGTTTAAACCTCAAGTAGAAACTTAATATATTTGCTCTAAAATTTCAAGAAATTTTCAAGGCTATCTAATTTAAAACATTTTTTATTTACTTAGAGTGGAAACATACTTTGGCAATTTCTTTGAGTCATTGGATCTCGTTGCTAATGGTACTGCGGAAATGGGAGGTTTACTTGTGGCCCAAGAGCCCCACCTGAATCCTGCATTAGCATATTTGCAGCCGCTAGATAGGGAAAAGTAAGGCAAATATGGTATAAATGTTAATAAAATTCAGATTAATAAAATAGTGAGCATTTTTCCACAGATCTGACGTATATTTCAAGCAGCCTCCAGCCGACTCTGCCATGCAAACAATCGTCCGTCCTTTTTCAAAAAAGCTTTGGATAGTTCTAACATGCCTAATGTTGGTAGTTGCTTTAATATCACGACAAACCTCCAACAAGTCGAAATTTTCAACATTTTTCAAAACAATCATCCATGCTGCTGAATTACTAGTAAATCGTCATGATGTGCAATTTCATCTGACTAAAGTAAATGCTAGTGTTGCGGTCACGAGGTTAATAGTGTCGTTTTTTGGTATTATAATATCGTCCATCTATATTGGTAAAATAGCCTCTATATTTGTTATGAGAGAAGATTTAGTAAACACGCCAGACGATCTGATTAAATATAATTATCAGCTTAACACATATAGTAATATACATATTCATCGAGTGTTTGAGGTAAATAGATAAAAAAATCATAAACGTTTTAACTATGCCTACGCCAACATATATATATTCACGTGTATGACTTCCAGGTTTCCAAAACGCCGGTTAAATTTAAGCTTATAAACTTCACAGCATATTTAAGCTACATTAAGAACGTAATCGGGAAACCAAATGATGATCCAAGGCAAACCCTGTTTTCTCATCCTGATGGATTCTTTCCACCGGCTTTATATTTGCTAAACTACAACCAGGAACTGTGCACAGTTTCGGTTCTGAAGTCCAAAATGAAAACTCCTGCAGCGTTTTACATTCGAAAGGACTCAATCTTAAGAGAAGACATCAATTTAAGGTTTGCAAAAAACTAGAATTTTTATTAAATTTCAAAAAAACTATGATATTTTTGAACGTGCTTATTTAGAATCATCCAGTTAATCGAACGTGGCATCAATTATCGTCACCAATTAAAGTATAAAAGCAGATTTCAATATCATTGTCTCCAGCAGGACACCGAGTTTAATCAGCTTACATTAAAATATGTTGAACTAGCATTCGTCCCATTATTTGTTGGATTCACTGCGGCAATAGTTCTTGATCTAACTGAGCGTTTGATGGTTAAAAGGAGAACGTAAACAAGTTTAGTGTGGTAGTTTTTATTTGTCATGATGTGATCAAAACGTGTATGTAAATAAATAATTGACATAGTACAAATTCCAACTACCATATTGTATTTTTTGAATTGCTCGAATTACAAAATTTAACTTCACCTGTTTTTAACTGCTGCCGGAGAAATAATATTAATGTCCTTCATCATTTATGTAGCATCACTTGGAGTTTTAGCTGGTTGTTAATTAAAAGCTACAACATTATTGACATATTTTTTAAAGAGTTTGATCATAATTCATGTGTGCTTTCAACAGTATCTTAATTTGGTTCATGTATTAATCAAATTTTCTTACTCTTCATCTTGACACGAGCACAATTTGTTCCATCAAAAGAACCGCCAAGCACACTTTTAACCGGTTCGTATTTCATAAGTGAAAAACTTTTGTTTACCGAATATGATTGTGTGTTTCCCGGCGTGAGTAATCGTGATCATAAATTTGTTTTCTGGAAATTTTAAAAGCTATGTAAACACTCCTAGAATAAAACTCTGGTTCAAATTACATCGCGTAGATTAATATTCCTGCTGTCATTGCATAGTAGTCCCACACATTACAGATTACAGCAAATATATATCGAACAGTTGTAACAAATATTTCCATTCAAAATGAAATTTATTTTTGCCTTGCTAAGTTTTCTGGTTTTTCTCATAAAACCAATTCGTTTCTCTTTCCTGGAGCAATTTCAATCTCAGTCATTAATTAAGTCTAAAACGTTTGATGACTAATTTCAAGCACACAATCAATCCGTCGATTTTATAAGGTATATGAGACAGGAATACAAAACTTACTGGAAATCCCCAAAAGTGGTTTTCGATTTGAAAAATATTTTAAGTATCTATTCATCGATTGCTTCGCTTATTTACATTGATAATTACTTCCACGTAAATTTAAAAGGATCTTATGGCATACCCATTATTTTAAGAAAACTGATACCTCATGTCATTAATACCATAATATCTCGTTCAAATAAGCTAATACCGAAGAATTATATAATAGATTGGTCGATATACGATAAAAGTGTACACTACATATCAACCAAAAAATCCTTCTGTAAACACTCTAAATTTTTCTTACATGCTAACGAAGAGGGAAATAATTTATGCTTGTTTATTCAATTAAAATTGTACCTGAGACATGCAAAACCATGGAATTACTTAGTTCACATTTCTTTACTCAAACCCAGGTATTTATTAATCTATAAAACGTTTTTAACACGAATGGGATTTCTAAACTTCAAGGAAATTTTTGATGGCAGTCGTTCCATGTCAACTTCAATTGCTATTTGGGACAGTGAAACCGAAATTTCTGAGAAAACACTACGACCACATTTTGTAAAGCAACGAATATTATCAAATAATAGTAATATTATGCTTTCAGCAACTATCCGAAAACAAATCGAGAAATTCGAAACAAGCATTGCCATTAAATTTATTCACTTTTCCTGTCTGTCGTGTATTGAAACAGAAATGATTAAAATAAATAAATAAATAAAAATGACAAATTACTGAGCTCGACCGATTTTTAGCCCTGGCATTAGTAAATGTATGGCGATCTATTATGAAAAACGTTTCAATGGAAAGTGGAACGATAAAATGTGTTAACAGAGTACAATTGATTGGAAAATACAAATACGCTATACTTCCAGACATTAGGGAAATATCCCTACGTTATGCTCTATACACTGGACGGACATCCCAATATTATACTTGGTCAATAGAAGATTCAATTAACAGATTACGATTTATCGCTTGTGGGAAAGATGAGAAAAGGCTAGAATTCAATGCTTTCGTTGATACATACGACTTTACTGTTTGGAAATGCATTTTTGTGACGTTGGTATTAGGGCCAATAATATTATCATGCTGTGGTTTTGGAAGTACGAAGTATAAATTTGACGCCATTTGTAGAAATTTGGTGGCGTGTTTAGGTTTCTATCTGGAAAAAGATTTAGATACAGTGCACTGTTTTCAGCGCAGATTTGTTGGTTGTTGTTATCTTGTCGGCGCCCTAATCCTTAGTAGTGCATACAAAAACGAAAATATATTTAGAATCATTCAAACGAGAAACCCGGTAAGGCACGAAAGGCTTGCCCAACCGTTGAAATTTAATTTTACTGTTTATACGGGTACGTTAGGTATTCTGATTCCAGAATATATCGATTTGGGTAGGGTAAGGCGTATAAGGAACCTCAGTATTCAGAAACTAGTTATTGGTATTCGGGAACGAAACACGGGTATTGATGCAATATCAGAGGTGACCAATTATGCGCGTACACAAATTGGCAAAATGAACACTCTTGATGAATTAGTGTTTAATATTTCGAGTTTGCATCCAATGGTATCCAATCTTGTCATTAATGTTACACAAAGGTTTATAAATAGATGGAATGTTACTAGGGAGAGTACAGATACACAAGAGGAGAAAGCATACGTACTGGAAGAGAGTAAACGGTTTCTTGAAATGGAAAACAATTTAATTCGAGAGCAACTTGACCAGTGTAAAAAAGTAGCGTTCATATTACCTTTTCATAAGACGGCGGAAATACAACGTTCCAATCGAATCGGAAATGGTGGAGCTGTTCATCTTGGAAAGGAAACGTATTTTAAACGTTTCAGTGCATTTGAAGTTAATGGGGAAGTTCCATCAATTGTTCTATGGCGTATAAATAATATCAAATGTTCTGGCATTATGGAATGGTGGATGAAACTGATATGGCAAATGAGTTTTTACGAAACGAAGGTCAAAGATAGCAAAATAGGTAATGGTTCCACTAAAGCGCCAACAATGGCAGGGAATATTTTGTCTGTTTTTGTCATTCTGGCTGTTGGACTTGCATTAGCAGCGCTGGTGTCCATTGTTGAACTATTTAGCAAGTTATCCAAGTTTAGTTGAGAAACAAAATCAGCTGTTAAACTCAAACCAAGGATACTATGATTTAAAATCTGTTTTATAATTGGCAGATAGTATTTTAGTATTTAAATATTTCCAAAAATGTAATAAATTAAGAATTTTTTGTTCACAAGAAGATTACTCGTATGATTTGGATTTTCCTTCGGAATAATTAAAATATGAGAACTGTTTATTTTTGTGTAAACTTCATATTTCATGACCATTTTTATTTCCCATGGCATTTCACATCTCTGGTTCCATAAAGGAAACCATTGACCCTCAGCACAATATCCTATTCCTCGAAAGAGTTGATTTTGTTGGCAATAGTAACATTTGGTGCAGTCATTTGGCTGTTCAAGAAATAAAGTTCATGTTCAATACCGGAAATGGCATACAATGATAACTTTGTATTGGATTTGTTACCAATGACTTTTCAGTCTTTATTTTGTTATCGCATTTTTGAACCAAGTCGTCGTATCAGTAGTTTTTTGTCCCTTAGCGCACATAAGTTTGCAACGAAAAGCATAATAACCCAATACATATAATATATAACTTGAGTTAGATTATAAATGGAATTGGAAAACCAAATGATGATTTAAGACAATTATCGTTGTCTCACCTTGGTGGATGTTTTCCTCGCCAGACTTGTGCTTGATCAAATACTACCAGGAACTCTGCAAAAATTCTGTTCTGAAGTACAAAATAAAACCTGCATCGTTTCGTCATATTTATTAAATACGCTTGGTTAGAATTGCTCAATGAATTGAACGTGGTATCAATTATCGCCATCTAGTCAAATAGCATCACATATTTCAGTAATATTGTATCTAGCAGGGCACCGAGATAATAAATTTGCATTGAATTACATTACATTGTTAAATTGGGATTTGTTTCCATTATTTGTTAGATACGTTTAAGCAATAGTTTGTGGCTTTACAGAGCATTTGAGCCTTACTAGAAATGAAAGCAAACATGTCGGAGTTTAGTGCTAACTTTGTAGTTTTTACTTATTCATGATTGAAACCAAAAATATCTACAAACATTACCGAATTTATCCTCGTTTGAATACAAATTATAGGTTGACTATGTCAAGCCAAAAATTGTACACTCAAGTTAATTCGGTAATTCGCCTAAGTATTTTATTCCTTTTTATTAATTGACTAATCAATCTATGAACAAGTTTGTGAATTTCGAATTTTATACAGTTAACGAACTGTAAACGACATATTAAATTTTAATGTAATGGCACACCTCAAAAATTATAAGTGGGAAAGGTTTTCAATATAAACGCACCAATTTTTATGTTATGGTAACTGAACTTGACACTTCTAAATTGCACAACTTCCTCGCCGTTTTACAACCTAATGTCAATTACTTTCACCTTTCACAGCATACACTGTAATAAAAGTGTTTTTTTTCTAGATTTCGCACGATACAACAAATGGTTAGCCCACGAGTATCAATACGCTTTAACAAATCCAACTTAATTTTGCTCCACCATAAAAACCATTTTCTTACGAATCGAGATCTGAAATTCGAGATGCTGTCATTGAACCAACTTGACTAAATGGTAACCTAGGCTATCTCCAGGAAACAAGTTTAAATACAATCTAAGCATACCAACATTGATATTGAACTTACAATTGCATCACGCAGTATGCTTAAATGTATGTAAGACGACTAAAGTCGTTTGCCACATAAAAAATTTAAAAATATAAACATAAACGCAAGTAAGCTGTGAACATATTTGACTTAAATTTGTACTTTTTTTTCTTACTGTATTCATCAGCAAAATAATTTTATTTTCTGTTTTCGTGTTCTAAAATCATATAGTTATACTTTAACTACAGCATTATTTTGTACATGCAATTCAAACAATAAACTATACACGTGTCGCCTGCTGAGTAACAACACATATAAACGATTGTCATTATTAGGCATTATTACCTATATAACTCAATTAATTGTATGCAAATACAAAATGACTATTTCTGGCTTCTAAAATCAACATTTGATATACTACAGATAAGTAAAACCAATAGTAATAAATGGGTGTGTCAGTGCTGTACTCATATGCTCTTTGCGACGTAATAAAAAACTTCTGCTCAACTGAGAATGTCGTCCACATTAAGAGTTGCCTACACAGTAAGCTTAAAATTAAACTTTTATAAATCTAGAAACCTTTATTCAAAGGATTGGTTTAATACCTTCTTTTCTTCTAAAGATTACTTGGAATCCAAAGGAAATCTCGGATGGAATTTTCATTTGGAACAACAAAACTCTTTATTTTCATGGTAGTGGTGTCGCAGTCATCCCAGATATAGCAGAGAGTTTAAACCTCACGTAAAAACTTTAAATTTAATATTATCCTTGAAGTAAATAAACAAAAATAATTCTTTTAATATTTTTGTTATCCGTATAGAGTGGAAACATACTTTGGCGATTATTTTAAATCCTTGGATCTCGTTACAAATGGTATTGCAGAAATGGGAAGCTCCCTTGTGTCCCAGGTTTCCCAATTGGAAAAAGACCTAGTGTATTTACATCCGTTAGATAGTGAAACGTAAGTCATTACAAAACCACTAAACTTCGACGCATATGCTGATAAAAACTAATAAATAATCTTTAAATAAATATTCAGATCGGACGTTTATTTTAGACAGCCTCCAGCAGACTCCGCCTTGTATACAATCGTCCGTCCATTTTCAAAAAAGCTTTGGATAGTACTTCTACTTTTAATTGTAGTTGCTGCTTTAATATCAAAACAAAGTTGTAAAAAATCTTCATTTTTAACATTTTGCAAAACAATAATTCATGCTGTCGAATTACTAATAAGTCGTCATGATGTTCATTTTCGTTTGGCAAAAGTGCCAGCTAGCCTTGCATTTACTAGATTAATAGTATCATTTTTCAGTTTAATTATATCTTCTGTCTATATCAGCAAAATAGCGTCAATATTCGTTATTCGAGAAGATTTAGTGAAAACACCGAATGATCTGATTAAGTATAATTACAAGCTTAACACTTACAGTGATATTCATGTTCACCGTGTGTTCGAGGTAAATAAACTTACAAGTATAATAACCATACAAATATTGTGACTTGGTTGTAATCAGTTTACTTTGGCCCATATTTGAATTACAGAGTTCTACGAAAAAGCCCATTGCGGCAAACGTAATAAATTTTACAGATTATTTAAGCCACATTACAAACGTAATTGGTAAACCGAATGATGACCCAAGGCAAACCTTATTTTCTTATGCTGATGGGTTTCTTCCTCCAGCCTTATACTCACTTAACTACAAGCAGGAATTGTGCACGATTTCTGTTCTTAAGTCAACAAGAAAAACTCCTAGATCATTTTACATTAGGAAGGATTCACGTCTAAGGGAAGATATCAATCTTAGGTTTGTAAAATACATAGATATACATCGCTATCCGGCTAGATAAAAGTTACGGTAATTATTTCAATAATTTATGTTTCAAATTGTTTTTAGAATTGTCCAGTTAATCGAACGTGGCATCAATCATCGCCACCAGTTTATTTTCAAAAGAAAATTTAAATATAGCTGTCTCAAGCAAGATACTGAGTTTAATCAGCTTACATTTAAGTATGTTGAGCTTGCATTTCTTCCCCTTTTTGTTGGGATTGGTTTGGCAATTGTACTTGAGTTGGTACTGCTTTTAAAGCTACGCTTGGAAAATACTACCAATCAAAATAAAGCTAAGCGTGCATTTCCAATAACCCATTTATTCTTAGTTAAACCTAAACTAGTTGGTAGATTGTATAATTTATAATTTTAAACATATGGAATGTAATGATGAGTAAATAAAGTTTGTTTATACTCATAAACGAAATTCACATCTGACCTAATTACCCTAATTATAATTATAGCCAACTAAGAATTTTTGCTTTGTGTTTTCAATCATTCTCTTACGCATGTCTTACAAATATTTTACATTTGTTGATATTATTTAAATTTTGGGCCAGTGTTAACTTGGGCTCTTAAGTTTTCCTTTGTGGTCTTATATTTGAAGAAGGTTTACCAAGAAGTCGCTCATTACAATTGAATATATTTTAAAAACTTTACATTAATATAAAATGGTATAACGGAATTTTTTTGCGTGATAAACCAATTTACGTGCTGCTTTGGCTATAGTAGTAGTCTACTGCACTAATTGTATTGAATAAATTATGTAAATGCAAATTGCACATACAAGCTGGTAAACCCAAAAAGCTATTAATAGTGTACCCAAATTCATTTTTAATTGCTTCTATGAATAAACGGACTTTAATTATTTATGAGTGCAAAATAGTCTTTTGGATTTGGCCTAGAAGTTTAGTTTTTTAAATTTTGTGGAAAGAATCTCTTTATTAGACATAACTTTTTTATCGATGCAACAAGACAAGTAGGTTAACAACAGCAAACGTTTACGTACGTTAAACCCGAATAAACCATGTCTGAGTTATCTTAGCACACATCTAACCATACTTCATAAACATTACGTAAGATTATAGCTCGTGTTTTTTGTCACACGTGTGGTTTTAAATAAATGACATAAATACTCTCAGACGCTTACATGGTTAATTAATTATAAACTAAAACCAGTTCGGTAATAAGCTGAGAGCGTTTCTCCCTTTTTAACATAATGTTCTATGGTAATGTATACCTTAGAAAAGATTATCTACAACGTTGGCTGCCAGTTGTATTCATTTTTGTAATTAAAACCTCCCACTTTTGTTTAAATAAGTACTAAAAATGGGGAATTGCCACGCGCCACTTTATTGCCACGCGTAACTTTATTTCCACGCGCCACCTTATTGCCACGCGCTAAACAGCAATCGAACAGTTAACGTTAAAGCATTATTGTTTGCGAGACCAAATATGCAAAAAGCATATCAAATTTGTGAAGAAATGATATACAATTAGTTTAAAAAAATAGTTTCAATGGTGGCTAAATGCTGAGTAACATAAATTCAAAGATGTCGATTTAAACTTGTTTATAATAACTTAAATAACTTATAAATCATTTGATTTATCATCTGTAAAAGATTAATGAAAATATGACAAAACGCACTTTGGATTAAGATTAGATTTATTTGGTAAGGGCGGTGTTGCATGACAATTAATTTGAACGCTCATTAACGTCATAAAACTTTATCGGAATTACAAGAGGTTAATTATATAATGTATGCAAAACAATCCAAAAAATTAAGGCTTTTTAACAACATTGTAGATAATCACTTGAATTTTGTTTAATTTAAAGAACGTTTATTAAACTATTAGAAATAAATGTAAGCATTGAAACATTTAACATTGCGCTGCTAAATTTCAAAACGAAATGTAGCAAAATCAAATTAATTTTTTAATAAGGTTGTCAAAAATCAAAATATGTTTAACCTAATTAATTAAACATTCAATTACAATGTAGTGATTGGTTTTAAATTTAATATTTAAAGCATAAAGGTCTAAAACCGTTTTTGTTAGAATTAGTGTAATTGTTCAGAAATCTACATAAATGCTTCACAAAAGCCTTGGATCATAAGTTTACGTCCTGTACTAGCTAAAACTAATTGACCAACTAACACAATTACATCCAGTTGGACTATTTTGTAAAACGCAAAGCATGAATATGAAAAGCCAGTATTTTCCATTTCACTTACAATTAATCACCCATGCCAAAATAGACCATGGCATTTCTATAGTATTCCCTTATTCTTGTGCAATTGTTAGGCATAAAAATCCACTGAATAAAGTGTATTAAAACTAAAAAGAGTGCCAAACTTAAACCAAACAAAGCAAAAAATCCTACTGGTGACCATAACTCAACTCTACCAGGATCTCTAAGTTTACCCATTGGCTCTATTATGAAAGATCCTGTAGCATCGATTTGCCTCAACGCCGACTTCAACTTTTCTAGTTTAATCATTAACCCCATTACTCTATATTGATCGACAAATTGTATCAACTTTTTCGACAAGTATCCTTTCAACCTTACACTCATCGTTATATCAATATCCGAGAAATCTTGCATATTGAATCCCCTACAATAGAATTTGTCCTCAACCAGCCAAATATCCTTTGCCACAATATCGTAAAATCCTATACCAAACGTATCATCAATTCCACTGGACAACATTGTTTTGCTCTTTGTACACTTCTCCAGAAAATGGGCAAACTCCTTTGTTTGGAAATCATCCAAAGAGGCATTTGCAATTAGCAAATCTTTCAATTCACGACCATTGATAATTTTTTGGAACGCCTTACGCAATTTTTGCGGCATAAATACATCTACAAATTCCACAGCAAACGCTAAACTTTTACTTACATCTAGTTTGTAGCCGTTGTCCATAAAGTCCAATA
>JAQFZH010003084.1:0-14669 GCA_034695485.1 Entomobrya nivalis | reverse complement strand
TTTAAAACAGGTAGCCCGACGTTTCGATTCTCTTGAATCCTCTTCAGGGGCAAAAATACAATAAGAGAAATAAAATTACAGTGAATGTATATTTATATATATTTCCAATGTAAAAATATATTTCCAATCATCGGTCAACGAACTCGCTATCTTGAACATGACGCACGTGTATGTGTAACGATTAAAATGCTCCATAAATAAGAGATAAAAAACCTTATTGTTCCTCCTTTCTCTTGCATCTTCAGCCACAGCCCACATGTCTAACTTTCAACTTCCGGTGTGTCTTGCTAGCACATCCGTATGGACATTTAAAAAAAGTGTGAACTTAAAATTGGTATTTAAATTAACCATATATGATATATAATTTAGATGGGTACTAAAAGTACAATGCCATTAAACGTTCTCATTATTCGATTTAGTTATTTCGATAAGATATTAATTGCCACGAAACATTGCATAAGTTTCGTGAATAATGGAAGGTTCGTTTTTAAGTGGACAATCAGTCCAATAATCAGTCCAATCTACCTCACCACCATACGAACTCTAGAAAAACAACTTATAATACTAACAATTGGTGATCTTATCAAATAATTAAGCTAAACTTGGCTCATGCATTGTAATAATAACGTTTTGGGGGTATATATATGATGAACTTAAACATCAATACTGCAGGGGACATCAATTACATGCATTTACGGAGGATAACGTGCAATGGTGGACTGGACAATAAGCATGTCAGCCTGTCAGCCGATTAGGAAAAATAAAATCGATCAGTAACAGGACTTTTTTTTTATCAAAAAATGAATATGAATGAAGTAGGTTTATTTCAGGATCGACTTCACGTTTAGAAAATAGTTAAAAATCCTAACATGAAATTGATAGTGACGAACGATATGTACATGCAAGTGAAAAAATAAACAGCCTTTGTGGTACAGCAACGTACAGTATTTTAACGTAACCGTGCAAGGAAGTATCTCTTAAACTTCCTTGTAACCAAGTACCTGTAATTGTTATACACAATTTTACTTTCAAAAGTTAACCTTTCCATTAGCCTTAAAATTCACATTGGCTTAATTTGCCCATAATGTTTGAGTCGAGTAAATGAACGCATTTGACGAATAGCTTTTACTTTTTTGACATGCTATCGTAGTTTTAACATCGAAATTACAGTTTCTCTATCTCTTGCCATAATATACTCCAGCTGTTTGAGAACTAAAAGAGTTGTAATTATGCAAAACTCTGGACACGATACAACATCTGTTTTAACTAACCTTAATTACTTAAAGGTATGGTATATTGGACATAAGCACGAAATTGTATTATAAATGGAGATGGAGTATAGAGAAATTTTGTATTACAAAAAATCATAAATAATGTCTCCTCAAGAGCAAACCCAAAAACATGTAAATGCAACAAAAGTAAAAAACACGCAAAGTCTCAAGCTTTCATTTTCTAAATGTTGTGGTATGTATCCAGTAATGTATGTAAAAAAATATTGACTTCCTTTAGTAGCTAGTAGTTAAACGAAATAACTCCAAGTAATGGGCATTTGTGAATAAAAGAATTATTATTGATACTTAACAATAATAAAAGCTAATAAGGACAATGGTGAATTCAGAGAATTCTGAAACCAATAACTTGCATTCTGATCTCGCAACTGTTCCTGCATCATTTCCTCAAGAGATCCATACAATGCATACAATTGTGTTGAATGTTGGTGGTGAAAAGCATGAAGTTTCTTTAAAAGTTTTAAGTAAATTCGCAAACTCTCGATTGGGTAAACTATCTACATTTTCAACAGAGGTTTGTTTACAACAGGGAATCTGTGATGACTACTCAGTAAAAAAGAATGAGTACTTTTTTAGTCGACATCCGAAAACTTTCAACGCTATTCTCAGTTTCTACTACACTGGAAAATTGCACATGCCCGATGGAATTTGTGTGATAGCGTTTGCTGAAGATATGCAATACTGGGAAATTGAAGAGTTACACTTGGATGCATGCTGTAAATTTAGATACTACGAACTAATAGAACAAGTGGAGGACGAACTTAGAGAAATTGAAGACATCAACTTTATGGAGGAGGAAAGCTTTGGAAATGGTTTGGGTGCAAATTGTAAAAAGTATATCTGGGAACTGTTTGAACGACCAAACAACTCCTTATTTGGAAGGGTAAGTCAGTAAACGAAGCAGTATATTTATTATGTGTATCAAATTTTTAGATTTTCTCATTGATTGTTTAAAACAGATCTTGGCTTTCACATCGATAGTTTTGATACTTGTGTCGACCATCATTCTTCCACTGAACACAATGCCAGAATTCTACATTTTTGAATGTATTCACGCTAATGCAACTATATGTTCTATGAATAAGGAAACGGGTGAATTTATGTTTTTGTAATATATTTTTAGTGAACTACTACTATCCTAAAACATATATTCAAGCACAACTAATTTTCAAACTAACCATAACAAAATGTTAATGATTTTGTAGGCGAGCTAGGTGAAAACTGGGTAGCAGTGGAAAATTATCATTTTGCTTTTGCAGAATACATCTGTATGTTGTGGTTTACCTTCGAATATCTGGCTAGGCTTATTGTTGCTCCAGAGAAATGCAAATTTTTTAAGGACTTATTCAACATTTTTGATCTACTTGCAATTTTGCCGTTCTATATAACGTTATTTATTTATGTGGGACCCAACATTGGAGAACCGACTACCCTACGAAGTTTTACTCAAGTATTCCGTTTGATGATAACGTTAAGGGTTTTTAAATTAGCAAGGCACAACACTGGACTTCAGTCGTTCTTGTTTACACTGGGCAACAGCTACAAAGAGTTAGGAATATTATTCCTAATGCTTATCATGGGAGTCCTTACATTTTCCAGCTTTGCATATTATGCAGAGAAGGATGACAACCAAGCTTTTGACACCATTCCAACAGCATTTTGGTGGGCCGCTGTAACAATGAATGCTATAGGAGTAGGGGATATGAAAACGATCACAGGATCAGGAAAGCTGATTTCCTTTGTTTGCGGTGTTAGTGGAATATTGTTCATAGGATTGCCTATTCCAATTGTAGTGGAAAGCTTTGCAGCTTATTACAATGGTCAGCAAAGAAGGCTGAAAGTGGTGAAACGATGTAAATCCTTGAAGAAACAGAACGAGCAGGAAGACTGTTCTCGGAGTATTTTGAACAAGGTTTTTAAAGGTCATTCGGATTACGTTGGAAATATCTGTAAGTTAATATATTCTCAGCATTATTGTTAGCCTAAAAATAATAATTTGATTTTATACATAGCAAAAAGCCTGTGCCAGCCAGATCCAGATTTTTCCAGGAAGTGGGAACTCGCCAAATTATCTAGTAGGCCTTTGCTTAACGTGGGGGGATTCAACTTTGAAGTTACTTGGAATATGCTGAAATTCGTACCAAATGCACGACTCAGTCAATTAAGTAGCGTGACAAACTTGGCCAGCCTTTCAAAACTATGTGACGAGCATTCTTTAGAAGACAACAGTAAATTTTATTTTCATCGCGACCACCAACCGTTTTCATCAATCATAAGTTTGTACTTAACCGGAAAGTTTCATTTACTTGAATACACTTGTCCCGTAGCTTTTGAAACAGAGATGGAATACTGGATGATAAATGAGACAAACTTGGAGAATTGCTGTCTTAACAGGTACAGAAAAAGGAAAGAGAAAGTGTGTAAGGAAACAAATGAAATTGAATGCCTTCTACACCAGGTTGTTCATGAAGAAAATTTTGGCAACGGGGCAATCGATAAATTTAGGAAGTACGCTTGGAGCGTTCTGGAAAAGCCCAGCAGGACGCTTGTGGGAAAGGTAAACTGAATGATAATCTACCCGTAAATAATTGAGTATGATTCAAGGTCAAAGATATTCTCAATTTCGTTGACTGTAGCAAGCATTTTCCCAGGGGCATCGTGAGAGTCTGCGTGGTCACTGTCAGAATTGACTAAAATGGCGTGTTAATTTGTCTAATTCTGAAAAAATAGTCTGACTGAACGGGAAATGTGTGTCTACACTTTGTGGCGTTTTTATCCATCTTTGAGTTTGAATTTATTGTAAAACTAATTCGTATGTAATATCTTACATCATTTTATTTTTTGCAGTTTTACGGTTTGATAGCAGTCACAATTACAATGCTTTCTGCATTCATCCTAACATTGAAAACAATGCCGCATCTGAAAATTGTTGGTGAATACGGCGTTCTTAAGGATAATCCTACTCTTGATGATATTGAAGCATTTTGTATTGTTTGGTTCGGTTGTGAATACACTCTTAGATTCCTTATTTCTCCAAACAAATGTTCTTTTTTAACCGATAAAGTAAACTGTTTTGATCCGTTTATTGTAATATTTTACAGTTTTAGCGTATATCTCCTGCATGGTGAAGTTGATGCTGAATCTGCTTTAGTATTAAGGCACTTTAGTGATATTCTAAGAATTTTAAGATTACTCAGAATATTTAAACTTGGAAAGCATAGCACAGCGCTAGAAGCTCTTGCATTTACTCTCAAAAGTAGTATTGAACAGTTGGGCGTCCTTCTTCTCTTCCTTGCAATAGGCGTCCTCATATTTTCAAGCCTTGCATATGTCGCTGAAAGGGAGGATAATCCTCAGTTTGAATCAATCCCTGCAACATTTTGGTGGGCCCTTACCACAATGCGTACGGTAGCAGTGGGTGATATGCATACCACGACGATGAAAGGAAAAATGATAAGCTTTGTGTGTGGCTTATTTGGATTACTTTTCCTGTTATTGCCTATTCCAATTATTGCTCGTAATTTTAGCGAATTTTACAAAAAGAAAATGAGAAGAGATAGATCACAACGTAGAGGTAGAAGAAATAGTTTAAAATATCAAAGTGTACTTGTCAACTAAAAAACTCACATTTTTATACAATTTAATTGTAGTCTCGATAAAATTAATATATCAAATATTTACGAATGTGAATAAAGCTTTAAATAAACATAAAAAAATTGTTCTTAAAAACAATTGATGAAAGTGAATCATACAAAGTAGTAATTTATACAAATCTGTGTTTGAAAATTGCTAAAATATTATGGCAAAGCACCAAACTCTTTTCGATCAGAAACGTGCATGTAGATATGGATAAACCCGCACCAATCAAAAGAAATACAATCATTAAACTTGGGACGTTTAAAGGTTTAGCTGAGCCATCATCCATTTTATGACGTTGATGTTGAAATTTACTTCCATGTTTTTCTCTCGTTTCTCGTAAAGCATTTGCTTTAACTTTCTGAATAAATGTTTCTCTCCAGTAATCCATAAGAAAGCCATTCACCGCCAGTCCCACGTAGCGATTAAATGTTTCTTGATAAATGGAACCTTTCTTCAAGCCTATAGACCCAAGTACTAGTCCCCCTGAATCCTCCGGAATAAACAAAGAATTTAAGCTTGGATCTGTCACAGAGTTCTTAGCCCTGGAGTATTGAATTAAGTATTCCCAACCAATGCAAACATTATTTGACTGCGCTGCCTGATGAAGACATGTCGTGAGATTTTTTATCCAGGTCACCCTTTTCACAATTCCTTTGATCACAGGATTTGGAGATGTTTTTAAAATCTCAGCTTCTAAACCTCCAACCGAATGGAGCATTATGGAATAATGAGGACTTTCATAAAGTTCTTTATATGTTGTCGGAATGTGCTCTTTCTTCAGGAAAGTCAAAAATCCAACAAGATTGCAATTGTAAGCGGTCCCAAGTACATATGAGAAAAATATCCACATCATTATCAGACCACGTGAATGGACATATTTTGGTAATTTAGTTGATTGTCCCAACAGTAAGTTATAAAACAGCAGAAAAATCTTAGATATTTTGTGATTACTTATTTGACCAAATACTTTATTTTGAATTGTTAATTTTAGGATGAAAAACAGGGAAATGGTTGAATAAGTAATAAGTATACTAATCCATACAAGTGGGGATAGTGGATTTATCAAAGAACTCCAATGACGCACTGGAGCAGGAATTTTGAGACACAGCCTTAGTGGCATCACAAATGATGCAGTTGTTAAGCTTGTGTACGGGAATCGGCGCAGAGTGGGACCAAGTGATGGCGTCAAATCAGCCCTTCCACTTATTAACTCTCCTATTATTCCCGTCCAACTACCATTACTTAACAAACTACCGAATCCGGGCTTTCTCATTTTATCGTAATAGTTTAAACTTGAATTGGTCCTTTCGGCAATAGCTTCCAAAAGTTGATACTGCATACCATCGCACTTTCCCGTGTTATCCATTTTCACAAAATTGGGAGGAACGTTGACAAATGCAACGTTTAGGGTTCTTCCGTTCAAATTATTAACTTTAGGTGTACATGAAAACTTTGAGGAAATAATCATTGATCCAGTATAAACGGTGGGTTCCAACAAATACTTAAAATCAATTGCTTTACTTTTAGGTGTGAATATTGGAACTATGCCATACTTGCGGATAGCTCCATTCAGTATCGCAAGGGAAGACAATGTTGTCATCAATAAGTTTTCGTTAGTAGAAATGAATATATTGCTATCATGAACAGAATCACCCATTTTAACCAACAACATATTGAGATCTTCCATCGTCAGCGTCTCTAATGTGAATGTAAATATTGTATTCCAGCAATTCGACTTAAACATTGGCCTGGCAGGGGTGTATTTAGAAATGGATAAGTTTTCCGAACTGAAACCCTGATTAAATAATAGAAATGGTTCCATTACACTTTCAAGTGTCGACCAGTCGATAAGAGATCTAAATGCTTGTTCCTTGTCACTTTCACCCATTAATAAGAATCTGTACAAACAATCAAAGTGTGTGAGCGTATTATGAAGTTTTATACTTTCCAACAATTTACTCGTAATAATCTTTTGTGGACAATAAGAAAGGTGACAATTTTCAATGGGCTGTATTTTATTTGTGCCGATAAGTAACATGGCACAATAAAACGAAATAACTTGAATACTTTTCATTGTTAAATTTGCAAAACTTATAATTTTAACATTTATGCTTTAACAGAACTTATTTAGTTTAAGTACTAAATTAAAATAGCAGTATTTTCTCTCCTAATATATTTAAGCAATGCACCTTCAACCATGGAACTATTCTGCTCTAATAATGGATTTTGAAGAAGAGTAAAAGTTTCCGCTTCATTTTGTCTTCATCAAGATTAAAACACAATTTTACGAGAACTCATTATATACTTTGTATGTCAAATGCCAGCATTAAACAGAAATTTAAAATTCATTATATTTCATGACAAAAATGCGTTTCTCTATTCTGTCAAGAAATAAAATAGTCTCTTTTCCCACATGGATGTCACATTCAAGCATATGATTAATTAAGAAAAATATCAGTAATAAACCCACAAGAATTATTGTGAAGGGCATGGAAAAATAGTCAATTATAGTTTTTTACGAACATAATTTTCTGATTTCATGAGATTGAACGATGTTAGAGGACATAGTTTAATAAATAATTTTCTGATGATTGGAATGTATATGGTAATGGATGAAGCCTGTAGAAACGCATTCTGTGGTTCTGTTTCCACATTATGAAAGTTAAAAATAAAACAAAGAAGTCATTAGAAAAAACAAGCATTTTTGATATCTTCTGTTCTTTCTCTTCTTTATGGTAAATTTTATTATCAGAGTGTTAGACCCGAATTAGAACAACCGCACTATTCAGCGAAGTAAAATAAAAGGATCATAAATACGTTTTGTATCGTGGATCTTGAGGTAGGTCGAGTAGTTCGCGTGCATTAATTGATTTTCAATACATGAACGTTTAATACGAAATTTATTGCATTCAAGCTCAAACAATTGCATTTGCATATATACATATGAGGTTACGTCCAGTATCAGTTTACAGGAAACTAGTTCGTGGAAATGTACCATAATATGTGTATTGCGTAAAATATCGAAATGATTGACAAGAAGACAAGCTATTTTTTCACTCCTGTTTAATGTTTTTATAATATAAGTAGCTATATTCTTTCTCTATTTTTTATGAAACTTGGTGCGTGGTTGGCTAGCTGCGAAATCGTCTAGTTAGTCTAACAAGGAAATAAAAGAAATCATAAAACTATTTACTGTACCTTCCAGAAATTAAATTGCTTTCAAAATGTTAACATCTCTTCAAATCGCTTTGTTTCGAATTTACGAGTTATGTTTCTGGTACCTTCCTGGTTTTATCTTGGCATGGGACTCGGCACTCGGCATATGAAAACGTCTATTCAGTGAACTGTCATGCTACTGCGTCATGTCATTAGAAGGTTGCATCTCACTGCGTCTATTTGAAACATACCTGGCTACGATGGAGTGTGTGGGTGGCATCCATCTCGGATGCGTTATTAATTACAGCTGGGGATTTCTGCGTGATTCTCACGCATCTATATGTAGAACCTAGACCTTTTCTTCTGCCTACACATTTATTCATCTTTTTTGCCGGCGGATGCTTTGTTTTGATCACTTTTACTGTAGCTCTCATATTAACCAATCAAAGACACAAGGCCGTGCTTGGAATCAATAGGTTGTTTACTGTTTCTCTGACCCTTTCTCCTAGCCCACTTTCTCCTAGCCCACTTTTCGTTGTGGTTGCAGTCGTTTTCGAGCGCTGGGACTGCACAGTTTTCATCATGGAGGACATAATGCCTGATGCGAAATACTGAGAATTATGGTTAATTTACCTGACAATCTTGGTCAGATAAATTGTGGTGGCACCCAGTGTGATAGAAATACCTGCTTCATGGAATGGTGGTTATAAATAGTATGCTAAGAAGCTTAACCTGTCTGTCTAAGAAATGCCAAACACACAAGAGTTCATTTACTACTACACGTGTTATATGATTACATACTAATATTTTATTTAAGAACTTATACTTATACAATATACCTATTCACAAATGTTATGCATATATTATCGCATTCATTAAATCTTCAAACTGTAATACTTTTTAATGTCAATAATTATTTATACAATTCAAAATAAAACATGCCAAGTAAGTGTACATTTCAACGGACATACAATACTATCTTCATTCGTGGTCAGAATAATTATTGATATGATTTGTTTTAGAGTTACGGTTAATTACTTAATCTGTATAATATCAACTCCCCCATATACCCCAATGTGGCCAGAGACAATCCCACAAATAAGACCCAAAAAATTACAAATATATTGTTCAACCGCAATGGTTTCGCTTTTCCATCCTCATTTCCTTCAATTATGAAGTCAGATTTATCATGTAAAGTATTTCCTATCAAGTGTGAACGCTCTATAAAATAATTATTCCATTTTTGAATTAGATTTGCAGACACAAAAAATCCGGCATACCGATTAAAAACGTCAAAGTATAGTGAACTCTTTTTAACAGCAATACTTCCAATCGCACTAGTCATAGAATCCTGTGTTATGTATAGGGGATCCGATGATTTATCTTTGGAACTCAAAACTCGATGCATACCAGCCCGTAATACATTTTTCCAACCGATGCACACCGCCTTGTTGGAATTAGCAGCAGATTTCAAACACTTCTCTAAGCTTGTGATGTAGATTATTCTTTTCGAAAGTTCTATTGTAACTGTTGTTTTGGGGGATTCCCATAATTCTTTTTCGATGCCTCCAACGCTGTGTTGATACACTGCATAATCTTTATGCTCATTTAATTCCTTGAAAGTTTTTGGAAACATTGGTTTTGAAGGGAGTGTTAAAAAGCCAACCAAATTTGTCTTGTACGATGTTCCAATGATTAGAGAGCATAGTAGCCAAAGTAGTGCCAGCAAATTTTTAGAAACGGCTATAGGGAAACTTTGCTCCAAAAACATTCCTAGAGGAACAAGTATAATTTCACAGGTGTTTTCTATCCACTCATGAATTCCACCATCATGTACTTGAATCAAGTGTGCTTTCTTCTCATAAAAGTACATGAGTACAGCAACCACCACAAACATTACAAATGTTAATCCCCAAACTGTAAGTGAAAGTGGGAGAAATAAGGCATTCCAATGGAGCACAGCTTCAGGTTCCAGTAAACAAAATACCATGGCTTCTCTTGAGGTTTCTGTGCTGTAGTCGATAACTGCAGTTCGGGATAACGATATACCCATCAATCCAATGACTTCTGCTGAGCCCTTTGCCGTCACGCCCATTGCTCCTGTCCATGTTCCATTTTCCAAGTGTCGACCAGATCCCAACTTTGGAATATGGATTATATTAAAGGTAACATTTGAATGTTTCGAAATTTCTTTTAGCATATTATCAAGCGAGCCTACGTATTTATTTCGACTCTCGGTTATAACGTATGGTGGAAGATCAGGAAAAGTGACGCTAATTGTACGGCCAATCAGGTTATTGGTATTTTTATGGAATGTCAGTGATGATGAATGATTGAACTTGCCAGTATAAACTAATGGTTCTACCAGGTACGATATTTGGTTGGGTGTAATAACCATTATATATTTAGATTTCACAACTTGTAGTAGTGACTTCTGGAAATCTTCATTGTTTGCCGTGTCGTTTAATGCAGCAAAAATGAAAAAATCCGTAGTTGAATCACCAAATTGAAGAACTTCATCATGAATATTCTCAAATGGTGCTGCATTGAATAAAATTACGATTATCGCGCAAGGGTTTTTATAGCGATTATTATGATTTCGTTTAAATTTTCCACGTGACCAAGCAGTAAGATTGAAGTTTGAAGAAGTAATGATTTTTGTATGTTTATATGGCTCTCCAAACTCCACTACTTGAGACCAGTTTATATTCAGACCTGTCGTGTGGTCATCCTGATTCTTAAAATTAACGAAATTTACAGTGCAGTAAATTTCACTGATTTTCGACTGAAGTTTTATGTTTTTGAGAATAGTGGAAGTAAACTCCTGTTGAGAAATGCTCTTAATGGTAGAGAAAAATGACATGAAAATAACGAATTTAGTAGTGATTGCCATTTTGTCCCCAATATACTAATTATAGTTTAACCAGCAATACTTTACTGAGCGCGATCTCAATTATGACTACTACTAATTATTTTCGTTTTATATGACATAGGAGACAAGAATTCTGCCACGTTAACATAAATTTCGAATTATTTATAAACAAAAGAATAGAATTTATATGCAAGTGAAAATTCAATGGCTTTTCACGTTTTGATCGGTTTGATCCGCCCGCAGCTTCGCCCAATTACTTACACCTTCCTCCACGTTTGATACACACCTTTTCCTTTGAGCAATTACATTGAAAATTAAGGTTTTAGAAGCACTACATTAAATAATCGCTTTCTATTAGTGAACTGAATTGTTTTACCACATTCTACATTCTTGTGTATGTCTCAATCAATTTAGAAGCGGCAGAGTCACGTCACGCCCTAAATAAAACACAATTTCATTCAGAAATGACATAGTTTTTGATGGTGAGACCCAGAAAGAACAAAGAATTTTGAGTTGAGAGTTTGTTTGAGGACAGAAAGTTCAGTCTAAGCCATTTTATTATCTTCAAAAGTTTTTTGCAGTTGATTATCAATGTCCACAGTGGATAAATAACAGTGTATACTAGAAATTAATGCACGTGTATGATAAAACTACCATTCTAAGTGTGTCCCTGATAAATCCTTTAGTTTTGAAGCTTCAAGTTTTCTACTACAGATAATATAAAAGAAGGCAATTGTTTTGTATTGTGCGTACTGCGTAGTACAAGTAATTCGGACTTTGACATGATTCGAGTTCGAGTTAATAGTTAATTATCGTCTCGTGCCATGAGGAAATGTTCAGCATAGATTCTTCACAAGTTACTCCCAAAATCATACACTGTGCTGTCATAATGTGAGATGGTTTTACATATTCCTGTAACAGGTATATAATGCATGCCTTTGTTTTGTGTACAATGTGAATCTTTAGTATGAAAAAATGTAGTCAAATGTAACGTGACACACATCACGTAACATCATATTATTATGATAAACATATACCAGTTCCTAGCCGGAAATTATCTTTGTTTTTTGTTTATTTTTAGCTAGAGCATATATAATGAGTACATGTTTGAAAATAATTATTAATCATAGTCAATGTGTGTGGGTAATTCATATTTTCTTAGTCAACGTTTCTGTCGACCAGCTTGAGAGTAATTAAGCTTAAGCTTGATACCAGTTAAATAGTCATAAAGCTAAAGAGATAATTATATTGAAAGTAATTTTGAATACGCTTTTCACCTCGAATATCCCCTCGATACGCAAATGAAAACAAGGTGGTAGTAGTATGTTTATTTATGTAGCACAAAACCCACCATCCAAAACTACATTTTCTCCGGACATCATTCCACATAAGTCAGATGACATGAAGAGAATGGTATTAACAACATCCTCCATCGGAATGATGGGATGATCTTCACTTCCTGTCATCGGAGTACGATTCTTCACTGTTGCCAAAACGGTGTCCATGTTCGCCTTCCCTCCGCAAAGTTCAATAAAACCTTGAAAGGTGGGCGTCCACACACATCCCAAACTTATTGAGTTCACCTTTATTTTGTGTTGACCCAACTCTACTGCCATTCCCTTTGCCAACATGTCCGATGCTGCTTTTGCAGCACAGTAAACGGAATAGTTTGTCAAGGTGCGCTTTCCAGCCTAAACATCGCAACGAAAATGCTTTTTATGCAACTTTCTCAGAAAATTAATTCATATTGAACTAATATACACGTCATGCATTTAACTTTGAACGAACCATTGACGTAATGTTGACAATTGAACCTCCTTTCCCCGCTTCAATCATTTTTTCAGCGACTACTTGACTGACGTTGACAACTGCTTTCAGATTAACTCCGATAATCCTTTCCAAAATATAAATTGTCACGCAGTTAACTTGATTTCTTGACGTTATAATGACCTTAATTAAACACCAATTCAATTCAACTTACTGATCAAATGCTTCAGGAGTAACTTGAAGAAAAGGCTGCATTCCTCCATGGCCTGCATTATTAACCAAAATATCAACAGGCTCAATTTGTGACAAGGCCGTTCTTGTTGCATCCCAATCCATTAAATCCACACAAATTGGTTGAATGGAGGAGCATTCCGATTGAAGTGATGTCAAGTCATTTTGATCACGCGCTAAGGCGTAGACTTTAGCTCCATAATTGCTTAGGCGAACTGCCAGTGCTCTACCAATTCCTGTGAAACTCAATAAATAAATTGACATTGAGTTACAAGTTGATAAATGGAATAAGATGGAACTGTAAACTAATAAGAAAATCATGTCGTTACCCTTCCCAGCTCCCGTTATCAGAGCAATCTTTCCACTTAATGAATTTTCTAAAGACATTTTTCTTTTCACTAAACCCGTACTCTTTTGGAAGCTCACGTCAAGCAAATTTGACAACAGTAAGTTTATAAATCTTGTTGTTCGCCACACCAAGGGCAAAGATCAAATGAATGCTGTTTGTTTAGATGTGTTGAGGGAAAACATAGTTTGACTCCAACTTGCAAAACGTGATAAAGAAAACCCTATGAAAATGTGCCATGAATGGAGTTCATAAGAGACCATTTCTTGTTCAAAACATTTAATTAACGGTTTTGCTTACAGAAAGAAGCAATACAACATGATATGCGAAACTGCATGAGAGTAAATATGAGTCATTCATAAATGTACCAGCGACAGCGATCAAATAACTAAAAAGTACATATTATATATCCTAACGTGGTTGGTAGCACAAATTTTATGCTTGACAAATTACTATTTTTCAGCATTCCAGTAGCATACATACATGACACTTATGATGTGTAAAAGCTTATAATTTCAGCAGATTTAGTTTTTTCCAGGTAGTTTAGAAAAATTATATGGAATGTTGGATCGTGACTCGGTCTATGACTTTGCTGGCTTTTTGGAGCTTTGCCTTCTTTGCTTATTAGGAGCTGGACAAGACCGCAGTCATTAGGCGTTAGCAGTACATTCAACATTTACCGATCACGACACGCACATGTTTCAACAGAAAAGTAATTTTCTCTCTATTTACAGCTATTTGACGTTTTCACTAAGCCATACATAAACAACATTATTTGCTCCAGTAAAAGTCTAAAAAGTACAAATTACAAAAGTTTTCCTATTTTGCATGGTCAATTTTAACCTTCAACTTGCAAGCATGTACGTTTTAGTACAAAGGATTTTTTTTAGCACTACATATACCTTTCTGACAAGGATTTCTCATATTGTTCTTTTTTCGACCAAAATGTCAAATGTGACCAAAAACATAACTGTTCTCAACAGAATACAAAACCCGCGTGCATAACATTCAAATATTCCAATCCCCAGATTCTTAAAGGGGACAACAAATTATGTTCATTTCATGCGATTCTCTAATTTTCGGGAAAGACCTTGCATTTTTCAACAAAAAAGGTTAATCCATTTTTCTGATTCAAGTCCTAGCCCTAAAACTTTTAACAATTCCAAGTTGGAGCAGAAATTATTGCGACGCAGTGCTCTACTAAAGCCATATGAGGTAATTACGGATAATGACAAATAACAATGCTGAAAATATACAAGAAACAAACTTATGCTAGACATGTTTAACCCGTTCATTATTCAGGTTGACTATGACACGATGTTTTACAAGAGACTCTAGGAAGTAGATAAAAATGGCAGATTATGGATAA
>JAQFZH010003083.1:0-14671 GCA_034695485.1 Entomobrya nivalis | reverse complement strand
GACCATCCCTAGCGTCGTTATAAGTCGCATCGTTTCAGCTACGTCGTTATGATCGCTCTTACAGCGGGTTTATTGAATACCAAATCAACATTTTAAACGCATCTAACGCTTTTTATAGCTTTGAGGGGTTTTCAGTAATAAAAAAAGGTTTTGACAAAGTTTGCGTACTTATGCACCTAGACCTATTAATGTGTACCTATAGTTAATTTTTTGGGGATTGTCCTATTATTATTGGTTATTAGTCGTAATCAATAGCAGAAATTACTACTATTTTCACAAACTGAAGACAGAAGCGTTCATTAGTTTCATAGGAAGTATTATTTAGTCAACCTCAATCAGGTATTCATGTGTTTTTTTTCTAAGGGACATTTTGTCTTGATTCCTGATTACTTCATCCAATCTTCCAAAACAGTTCTCTCTGTAATTTGTTACCTTTGAATGAAAGTATAGCTTATAGCGAAGCATAAAACAACAAAACAATTAAGTTTAAAAATAACTCATTTGATAGTAAATATATTCCGAATTGTCATGAAATAGAAGTCCCATAAAATATATTTTTGACATTGTGTTTAAATTAAAAATAGTGATTATACCAAAAGAGTTTATGAGAAATTTTCAATGGTTGAGGATTACCCAAGCTCTATTTTAGGCACGGATGACTGAATGTGGACACATGACATGATTAACACATATGAAAACGCACATTTGCCAGCTTATCTCATGAAAACTAGTGGTCAATGATAAATGGTAATGATGACATCGTAAGCACAAGAACACGTCGTAACTACAATGACAACTGAGACAACGGTCATTTCTCATTCTCTCTCATAAACCAGCTTGCGCAGCGAAATAAAAATTACGATCCGGAGGAAACTATTCAGGTATGCTTCTCTGACATTGATATCGATCTACCATGATGATGTAATCCATTAAAATGCAATATGTACATTTGTATATATATTTTAAAATTTAATTACTTATGTGTTCAGTCATTATTGAAAAAACGTAAATGCGCATTTAAATTGTATCCCTTCTGTCCAGATGCTCCAGCTAATTAATTAGGCATGACTTAAGTTTTTGTGCGTCAGTACTTTTTAAAGGAATAAGCTTAAAGTTGTATATATTAAATTTCAAAGCCTATTTCATAATAACATTCGTAAAGCTATCTGATTTATTTTTATTTTTACATCCTAGTGACCTACTCCCCAGCACGAAGTTACAAGAGGGTCTCCCATGAATTAACGCCCTTTTTCAATCTGCACCGCAACGAATCATACAATGACTAAATGTTTTATCTTGGAAGACTTATTTACCATCCATTATTGCCGGTGTGAGTAAAGCATCGTCTTTAGGATCACTGAGTTGCACAACAGGTTTCTAGGATTGATTGCTTTTTTTTAAGGAATCGAATATTTTTGGTGCTTTTCTAACTCTGGCTAATAATGGATAATAGATGTGAGTGGTGAGATGAATATATGTATAGTGGATAAACTATAAACCAGAAAAAAAAGAGAAGAAGCCTTCATTTTTGCTAAGTTTGTTTCGTCATTTGTTTGGCTTCCACCAACGCAACGGAATAAAAATGATTCATCAGGATTCGTTTAACTTCTTCTATATCCCAGATTCAATTGTTTTGTCACGATTTCCCTATCTTTTATGCAAGGTCATGCAAATCATGCATAAATAGCCATTTTCCATAATAATGATCTCAAACTGTGTTACTACTTATTATTATTTCTTTCTAATAATCATCGTGTGGTGCTACTAGTACATGTACAACTACTACAATTGAACCGAGGTTGTGACAATATTTGCAAAAGTTTGATATTTTGTATGCAGCCAGCCATATTGCAATCGTGTATTATGCATGTGGGTATTAATGTCCATTTTGGTGGACAATGCTTGTTTTTAATAGATAGTTACAGACATATAATACATCCGCATGTTTTTGACTTTCAACTTACCTCCATTCCATGATAACAAACTAATTGTCACTTTCATACATTTTTTTTTTCGCTCAAGTTCAAGCAAACCTTTAAGTCAATAAAATTTTTGACTAATAGGTAGCCAGTCAACATTTTGAATACAATATTCAATATTGTGCATATCATTATAATTGTTATTACTTTTGTAAAATTTACAATTTTATGGATAATAAAAAGCCAATGATTTGTGCACTTGACTGACTTTTTAAAAGTGTTGGCCTTTACGCGATTATTGTCTAATGTACTCAACCCCCTCCCATTTTTAGGGATTGTTACCCCCAAGAAATGTAATCAAGCAAAAAACTAAGAAATTTGACGAGTATATACAAAAACAGTACATATAATTTCCTTGCGATTGAAAAAAGAAGTTATTTTTAACATGATGCTGCTAATAAGCTTTTATATATAGGCATATTTAAACGATTTATACAATAAAGCCTAACTACATATATCTCAAAGTAGTAGTTCAAGTTCTGTATATAATTACAAAAATATTTGAACGCATTTTTTCTAAAATTAGTCGAAATTCTTCTCTAACATTCCAATCGATTGTCGTCATATCTTTTCCTACACTTGAATCAAGGATACACTAATTATGGTTCTACGTAATACTCGGCGAGAGCAATCTCGAATTCCAGTTTTCGCATCGTCGTGTCCAATTGTCAACTATCAAGGGATTTGATTTTAAAATCTTTTATTTTCTGATTTCAATTTATGCCAGGAATCATTTAAACTCTTCTCCATTGAATTGAGGTTCAATACCTATAAAAAGCAGCAATGCAAACGTACATATTCAATCTCAATTGATCCATTATGTACTAAACTAAGAGTTCTTCTGGAGCCTAAGTAAACGGTCCGTTTGATTTGAGTCAGGTGACCCCACTTATTGGCCAATTTTGTCATGTAGGCATTGAATTCAAGACGTTTACGGATTTTTCGCCATGCTACAATAATTCAATGTGTGTCCTCACAAAAAAACACTGGCGTCTTCAAACATTGTAATTGACTTGCGTAGAAATATCATGATATTATACGTAACTGCGCAGAAATATTTTCAAGATTAAGTCATCAATCCTTGCATCCAATACCCATTCAATGACTCCATTTTTTCAAATGAAACATTTAAAATTTAACAGTGGTACTTCATAAAACAAAAACAATCGCCCCATCAAACAACAAAGCAGTTTTTTAACTGACTGAGGCAGGACGATAAAAAGGAAATTGAAAAAAGGTTATACATGTCTACACACATTTTCTCCGAAAGTGGGAATTTCTATTATTCTTTTTACTACCGAAAACCACAAAAATGTACACAACATCATCACAACATGCCAATAGGTAGTAAGTAGCATATATATTTTGTTGCATTTTTGTTGAGTGCAATGACATTGAAATTCCATGTTTGCAAATTATGTATTTTGGCCAAAATATTTATTTTTTCATACAATTCAAGTGGAATACATGGCATGAGCTGAGGTCAAGGCTGTCTCAGCAAAATAACTAAAAAGAGCACAATTTATTGTATTGAATATTGATAGTTTACGACGAGGATGATGAGTGTGATGATGACGATGGCAAAGGCATTCTTTAAAATAATACATTACAGGTTGTTAACGAAACCTGCAAAAATTAATGAAAGTATAGTTGTGCTCTTGTGGAATGTTGATGATAAGTGGCAATTCGGGGATGTGGTGTGTAGTCTAGTCTGTAGTAGTAGTCCTCTACCTTAGCTGAATGATGATGATGACGGTGATGAAGGAGGTAAAACGTAAACTCACTTCTTCGGTACTTTATGGCACCACCACCATCATCACCAACTGTGTATTATTATTGAGAATATTTCTTGAAACACACACGTGAGTTTGTACAGTGAACTGGCCCTGATGGTATTAAGCTGCCGAAGCGTAGGCAAGCAAGTTATTATGGTAGTTACGTTTGTATGTATTCCGTCCGCGGTAGGTCCGTAAGTATGTCTGTCCCGGTCACTTGTAGACTAAAATTGATTTTCGAATTAAACTTGTAAAGCGACGTCACAATTTCAGAAATACTACGATACCGAAAAATGGTATATTTTAACTGGTGGGGAAATTAGGTGCCAAGGGGGATTTCGAGGTGAATTCCGAAACCATTACATTTTAGGTTCAACGTAACACTTGTTTTATTCTGCAACTTACTTAAATCGTTGCAAAGATGTATTAGTTCTGTATAAGTGTTTAGTGACTTCACATAACTATATACAGAATCACACGAATTTTTTGGTATCTTGAAATGGCTTATACGTATTATTAGTGTGCAAATCTATAAAAAAAAATCGAAAAGGAATCCAGCTTTTTGAACCTTACACACAGTAATTACACTGACGACTTCACATTTCACGTTGTTATTTTTGTCCGTTCTTTTTTCACGGTCGCTTGATCAAATTGCTTGCATGGTTGTTGTAATTGCTGGCAATTTCGATTTCCGTCTTTTCCTCCCCAGTGAATAGTTTACTGCTTTTTAAAGTTCTTGAAAAACTAATTTCGTTCTTATATTACTCCGACCAAGTCATTTATAGACCTATAAATAACATTTCTTGTTCACGTAGTCAGTCGCCATGGGTGTGTAGTTTTGTAAAAACTGCCATTCTCGGAATCAGTCATTTGAATCCATTTCAAAACGTGCATCATGTTCCTTACTAAAATAAAATGGAACCAGTCACCATAATAGCGTAACCTTGAAACTACCTCTTATCATAGGGCTGCTCAAGAAACTTTACGTTGTGAAGATGATTCTCTTACTTTTTTCCTTTTTTTATGGCCCCATATCCCCACTACTATATATTTATAAGCACGAATATTGAAATTGTTGTACATTCGTCATGAAATGGGAACATGGGCTTCATTTTACTTTTAAAAATGTGCTATTTCTAGTCAATAATTTGAGAACAAGTATTTCGATCGCAAAACCTTCAAGAACCTGCTAAAAATTTAAAGAACCAAATTCCAAATCTTACGATATGTTCAACCAAATTCAGATTTAATGTAAAATAAGATTTCGATTAAGTAACTGTTTGCTAATTTTGTCAGAGGTAACTGGCTAATTATTGGCTACTCCTATTGACCATGAGTAATTAAGAAAGTCAACGGTATTAGGTTCAAAATTAATCTGGGCAAATGATGAAAATAAAAAATAATATATTTCCTTTTTAAACTACGAAACAAAGTTTACATGTTGTATGTAATAAGTATGCAAATAAGCCAAAATATAACCAGTTTTTCAAAATAAGCAATTTTGCTTTTGATGAAAAATTTGTATTGAAAATTGCATTTCCTCACCCAATTCCTTTAAAATGCAGGTTTTTCAAGTATGTATAAACTTCAATCAGCTTTAAAAATGATATTAATAACATTATGTTCAAGCAATTCTAAAAGAGAATCTATGCAAACAAAATTTCATACATATTGACAGATAGACAGTCTGGTGTAACATTAAAGATTAGAGATGAGCGAATAGTCGCATCATCTATCTGAGTAAAAATTTATAACATAAATATATGCATAGCATACTTTACAACTCACAATTAGACAATAAAATAGGTATTTCATGAAAAAATCAGACGAAGGCATACATTTGCACAGAAGGTCATGTGTTCAACTTTAAGTAGCTGACTAAGTATTTATCTCCACTGCTGTCTATCAATATATTTACTCCTACTCACAATTTTCCACACATGACGGGAACGCATTGCGTTAATCAATCAGAGCAGAATTATAAGGTGGAAAATCCTGCAAAACTACGAAACGTAATACTCACACTCACTGCCAGTCAATGTGCATATGTATGTATGTTTGTGTGTACTTGATGCTGCACCCAAAATATAAGAAAAAACGGATCTTTTGATTACCATCATCCAATCACTAAACCACTATTGCTGTAAGTATTATCTAATGAAGCACATAATATGTTATTATGCAACACAGGTCTAGTTTCTTAAGCCTACACAGCACTCTTTTACTCAACTCGCATCTTGGCATTATCAAAAATAAGAATGAAATCTTCGCGCGGAACCTGTACCCAAGCAGGATTTTTACGTTATCTATAACAGACTACAATTATTGACATAGGTCAAATAAAAATGACTCAATTTATAATAACGTTATATTCACTCTCATGATCAGTGTTAGAATTCCTCACCTGTGGTTTAATGTTAATCTCTTTCTTTTAAATCAAAAGAAAAGTGACTCGACATATGCATGATTACATGTAATATTTGTATGCAAAAAAAATCGCTGAAAATTCTGTTTATATCATTTTAACTAATTCATCGACACAATTCTTTGCTAATACGTGTAAAGGTCAGCATTACAATTTTGAAATTATGAACTAAGTACTCATACCGTATGTTTTCACTGTCCTGCACTACATCCTTAGTTGTTTAAGTACACATTTTGTTGGACATTTTGACAATACTTGAAGTACCCTTTTCAAATAGTTTATATAATTTTTTGGAGCATTTGCACTCAATAATTGCGTAAACTCTGGTTGCGTAGATGTACCACCTGCAAAGACACTCAAATAGCAATTCTACATTAAGTGAAATAGAAATGCAATATCGCTCTGAAACATGGGGAAAGGGAAAATCTAATAAAAATCTTTCAGTGCATCCAATAAACATGGTAATATAATGTAAATGTGTAAGTTCATTAGCATCATGTATTATTTATTACCATTCTCCTCCAACTGAACTATGTACAGTTTAATAGTCAAGAAATTCAAAAGGATCCATTTCTTGGTTTGCCAATAATTTTTAGGGGTCTTTCTATCGTGTATCGGAGAAACACTGAAGTTCCACAAAAGTTTACAAAAACATAAAAATGTAAACTTTTCTCGATTTCATTTTTACGTGTTGTAAATTATTCAGGTCTGCAAAACTTAAAATTATCAGTTGATAATGTACAAAGTTACAAAGTAAGCGTAATGGTAAAAAAATATGCGCGCACTTATTGTGTCCAATGTAATAAAACATGGTCAACATTAAGAATCAAGGTCTACGATCGTAGGTCTACGCACGAACTTACGAGGTATCACCATTATCATGTAGGGCGCAGCTACTGAAAATTATCTACGATAGAGTGTCAGTGGCTTTGATGAAACTTTGATAAAGGAAGTACGAGTTTGGGATACGAGAAATGCTCAAAAAGAAAAGGTTGAGTGACACTTGAGATTCATTGCTCATCAGCAGTTGCTAAAGCACCAAATAGAATGCAACTGAAAGTCAAAGCTAAATAGGTATGCTGGTACGCTGCTAGAAGCAGTTATTGATGCATCTATGTTACGTATGTGAGTGTATTATGCATAATAATACCTAATTTGAGTCCGATACAAGTTGGCTAACTGACTAACAAAAGGATTTTTGAGTTTTTATTATCATTTTTATATATTTATCATGTAAGAAATGCAAAAGTTCATTCAGTCACTTACTATAATCATCAGTATCACGCATTATGCAGTTTTATTGCAAGTCTTTTCTCCCCTTGTCCACTGTCAAAGTGTTGAGTCTCCGGTAACTGTACTTTGGCAAATGGATGACAGGATAGTACTAAAAAATATTATATTAGTTTCGACTGAGGGAGAAGAAGAAGTGGACAAGGAGGAACAATCATGGTAACAAGAGCAGTTTTATCATTGCTTGTCTTTTATGAATAACAAATAGACAACAGGTGGTGCAGGTGTAAAAGATAAAATTGTCAGTTTGACACTATTCTTCATTTAAACGTTTACATATTATGTAGAATATGACCGCAGGTGATTTGGTGATGCGCTGATTTTGGGACTTGCCCGAAGAAAAAAATTCGGCTCAACTTACAGTGCTTTACGTTCGTAACAGTAGGAATTTTCGGTATAATTAAAACAATAAATGTGTAATGCTAGCCATAATGACCACTGTCGGTCAAGATGGACGAAGTGAGTGATTACACCGCGAATCCCGCTTTATTATTACACAATCATTTTTTAAAGAAAGAACATCAATGAGGCCAAACACAAGACAAAGCTAAATAGCTCTGATTTCGTGCAAATATTACAGCATACTGCAATATAATACCTCGTATTATTTTCTCGGCGCATATATGAGTGTCAATGTCAATCTTGTAAGACAATAGACGAGATAAGATAAGATAAGTACACGATACCCTCTTCAGTTTTACGCATGAATTGCACCTACTGCTTTGCTTGGTGTGATGTTGAATTGGATGTGCATCTGGTGGTGGTGGTATTTTGAACACAATAATATAAATTAAGTAAGTGAAAATAATTTCGCACACTTGAGTCTTTTGCTTGTCGGTTTTATGAGCCTGTGATGTGGTTATATTTATACCTATGACTCTCTCGTAGGCTTAATATGATATAGCTCATTGTTTACATACATGCGCTTGTCATATTATTTACCACGCTTACTTTATTAGTAGTAAAACATTCATGATGGCATCGTTATTTTATGAATGATGGTTGAAAAATTGCATATAAATATAGTTGTTACAGTTGTATTAGTCATTCTCTGATTTCAGAGAATGGCCGACGCAACGCAAGGAGGAAATGTAGGAAGAGAAAGATATCTCATTACAGTTGGTTTATAGCTCCAAGCACAGCCCAACCAATTTTGAATGGGTGTATGGCAACCATGTTAAATCGGTGTTACAATGTCGTAAAAATCGAACGGACCCCACTTTTTGCTTAATGAAGTAATTGTCTTCTGACAACTTCATGATGCTTAATTTGAACCATTTTTTCGCAGAGGTACATTCTAAGTATTTAAATGAATGTATGGAAATATTATTGTCAGTGATAGGATCTTGGCAACTTGGCATTGTGGTGAGTATGATTTTTTTCAGTAGCATGTCAGCAAAGTTGATCGTTTGATATTCGGTGAACTGTCTTTTCCCCGTAAGATGGGAGAACGAAATACTGTTTACTTGGCTTGTTCATGACTACTAGTGAATTTTACTTAAATGAAATACTTGAATTCGATTAAACCTTTTGAACAGATTTCGTTGGAAATGTATGCTTCAACATTGTTCTGTGACATTTTCACATTTAGGCATAATAAAAATTACGAGAGGAAAGCTGCTAGGTAGAGACATGATGGGGCAATTAGAATCTCATGATCGCGTTATGAATCCTCTATTTCTGTTTTAGCCTGTTTGCCTTACCTACTGTTCCTTTAATTTTTAAACTAAAATTTAGTAGTAGAGCAGCTTATTATATATATTCATCGATTTAATCATCTTTGCATAAAATATTGATGTACTTTTGAAGGTTTAAATTACTACCTATATTTAAATAGTAGTGTTGTTATGGAATCGATCAACAATGAAAATCATTCACGTACATTTTTTGTTCGCCCACCTTGTGAGTCCTTGAATAACTGATGAAGACTCTCACAATTATGACATAAATTTATTAAACTATTTCGAGATGTCACGGAGGCTGTTATAGTAAATTGAAAATTGTAGCATAGGCTTTGTCCATAATAGATGGACAACTAAATACACTTGTAAACATTTTCATTTTTGCCAAAACATGTCTAAAATATTCCAGGCAGACTTTAACCTATTTACATTTAAAAAGTATCAACAGCAATTGCAACCAAATATACCTGTGTTGATGCATGCATTCATTGATATAAAATCATAGAACGCAAAGTGTTATTCAATCCTTACCTTGAACGTAGCGATATTTACTATTTTTCTCCCAAAACTTTAGTGGCAGACGAAATGTAGTGATATACAAATCATTTTCTGGGCTTGTCCGATAGACAACGTGTAATTACGCTGTCGCGGAACTGTCCATAGGATCCCCAACAAACTAACCTGACAAAATAAGCAAGTTCATCCAAAAATGTGTTGTCCGTGCATTTATTCGGCCTCAGATTTTGGGCTGGATTGATTTTTAACGAAAAAATATTATTTATTGAATATTGAATAGTGTGAAAGATATTTTACACGAAATACACACTTACTTTACATCGACGATTCAACTTTTTTTGTCAGTATTGCAAAGAATATAAATGGACTTTTAATGAAGCTTTTTGTTAACAAAATAAAATAGCCATTTATCATGTGCGTTTTAAAATTGCCAATCAGGCCATTTTAAAAATAATTTAACATTCATCATTATTCACATTCATAACCGATAGAAATATTCTGTGGCGTAGTCATATATTACCGAATCATTTACTTTCCATTCTTCTATACATGCATTGCTGCTGAAAGTATACCAACAAATTTTTATATTGTATACTACTAAAGCAAAGTCGTAATGACATTCGTTTGATTCAAAATGGTAACATTTTGATTTTTCATATTTGTATAGCATAAGTATAATCACTTTCGTAATAAAAGCATTTTAAAATCAAACAGATTACGGGATATAACATATTGAAATCCTTTTTCGGATTTCAAATAACACGATTGTCAATGAATTTTATTTACAAAATGTAATTGTTAAACCAGAATAATAGACTTGACCTCGACAACATCCGACTCGATGTAAGGAGGTTTTCATATTAGATCAGTAATCAAGGTTGTACACATTAAAATACAATTTGTGTTTCATGTAAAAAATCAACCTGGAAATTTTCACGTTTCCTAACAATGGCAAAGACTGTCTTGACAGCTGAATACAACTGTATTAAACTTCAAGTTCGTCTTGTGAAAAACCAGACCCAGACGAATTTTTTTTCAAACTCAGACACATGACCACAATCCGAAAAGTCATTCTCATCTTATCTTGTATAAAACAGTCAAACCATCAAAGATCATCATGATCAACAAAACCCTACTCGTGATTCGAGCGACATTCATATAATAGCCTAACACGAACTTTCATAAAAGTTATGTTTGGTGCTAGCCCTTTTTTTCGCCCTACGATCATACGACAATAAATTTATTGGATATTTTGTATCACGGCAGTGTAAAAACCCAATCATCCTGTTCAAGAAAAAGTGAATTGCAAAGTTGCAAAAATTTTCTTGAAAGCGAAGCAACGTATAACAATGATGTTTCAGATCACAACGAAAGGAACCGTGAGATAAAACTGTTTAATTTCTTATACACTTGTAGTATTATACAACATTATGCACTTTTCCTTGGCATTCTTACGGCCTCGTTTACTGTATGATCTGTCTGGGATTTAAAAACCATCAAAAGAAAACTCCAGCATAGTTTGTATATCTTGCTAAATTCATTGCGTCACTACATATGCATATGTAGCGAAAGCTGCTTCATAGAAATGCTCGATGGTGTGTGTCAGTCTGTACGTCAATACTATGACTATAACTCGTTTACCTTTTGGTGGACGTACCTTTAGTGAAGTCCTACAGCGGGTCAAAAAGGTCACATTCTTTTTAAATGGGCAAACAAATATTGCATTGATCATTGTAATAAGTATACTAAGGAATCGTTGTCAAAGAACCATATAAAGTACAAAACACAAAAATTCGGAGATACGGAAACCAGAAGCCATAACGGTTGCTTTAAGGCAATTTTTGAATGAAAGTTCATAATTATAAGATACGTAAGTTAAATGTACATTTAAATGACTTAAATAAATATTTAATTAGAATGAAACTTGTAAGCTTACTTGCTACTTCTCTGCGTCTGCTTTGTACATTTGTTACCGCGTACCTATTTTATATTAATGTAACTTGTTTTTTTGTTGTATCAGTGCAGTGTCATTAGAGAAAAATGTCATTTAACAAAAAGTGAATCCTGCTAAATTTCCTCGTTGTTCAATTCTTCATTGTAACTATTACTGTGTCTGCTTGGTCTTCTCTGTGCCGAGTTATTACAAGATCGTCATACTTAATGATGATTGTTTTACTAATGCATTTCTTAGAATGATACAGTACTGCAATGTGTGCGTCATTGTTTGGCAAATAAAGTACAGTATTATGTGCTAATAGCACAGTTCAGTTTAGTTGTATTTAATACCGGTAACGTTGAATTCATAAAATGAAGCATTCATGTAAATGGTATATGAATACATCACACTCACATCAGACTAAATTATACTTTTATATTTGCAATATATAATAATAACTTCATTTTAAAATGTATACAACTAAATATAAATGGTTCATATAATTAATGTATAAAGTAATTTGTTGCGCCAACATTTATTATAATCCGATGAGCCAATCACGGAATAAAGTGAAAGCTACATCTATAAGCCATAAATAATATAAAAGTCTCAAGTTACCCTGTTCAACTTCACCCGTGTCTAAATTTAATAGGTTCCGTAGTGTTTTGCTCTTCACTCACGATCAGTGCCAAGTCAATTTACTGGCCTATAATTACAAATGCTTCAACAAACAGATACTAAGATACACGAGAAGCTACAAAAGTGGAACCATAATGCAAACTTACACAACACAAAGCGAACTTACTGCGATGACCTTATTTTTTTATCGCGAATCTTTCTCTATACCTACATATCATGATCAGCAAAGGAAGAGAAATAATTTAGAACGATATTTGGAGAGTTGAACAGACAATCCCTCCCTACATTTCTTTTTTCAAAAGTTTTTTTTGTATTTCAACAAAATACAGTTGCTTTGTCGAAATGACCACAAGGAGAAGACATTGAGCTTAAAAGAAAAATCAAACTAAGGAAACGATTATTTTTATTTCTACAGTGATACCATTACATCACAACATCTTCAATTCGTACATACACATCGGGATCAGAAAACTGACAGAGATCACGGGGTACATTTGTAATTTTCAAAAAAAAAAATGCTGTTAACCAAATGGTATTGAAACCAGTATGAGATGAAAGGGTATGAAGCAAGTGGCGTTATTGCAATTTGATTATTTTTAATGTATGTGTGTAGTAGTCGTAATTTTATATCCCTGAACACTGACAATGATTATGATATAAGGTGAAGCTTCGTGGACAATAATGAATAATATTTACTTGTAAAGATTTTATTCATTTCCTTCAGGTCTAAATAATTATGACACACCGAACAAGTATTTAGTTATCTTACATGTCATTATGCACGTGTACACAATGTTTTTACTTTATAACGTTTACTTCAACAGTAATAGTATAGTGCTCATGATTTTTACGTCCCTTTAGTAAAAAAAATTCTCGGCACCTAAAACAAAAGTCTTTTGAATTACACATGAACCATTCAATCATTTTTTATGAAAGGTGAAAGGTTAAAACTAAATAGTATATCCTTTTTTCAGCATTATCCGTCAGGGTTTCAAATGAAATAAGCTATATAAAACGTCCAAACAACTTTTGCGACGTCAATAGACGCTGTGAAATTTTATCTTTAGAGGGCCATACAGATGCATAACATACACATTACAGATATTATAATAAGTCTACATAGTTGAGCATAGATCTACGGTCAGGTCAACTACTTTTTTCTTGACACTTAAGAAGTGCAATTACATAATTATTTTCATCATTTTTACAGGAAACCGAAGAAGGAATCGTGTTCTCATTGTAAAAAAAGAAATTATGTAGAGAGCAACGACTTTAAAGGAATAAAAAATTGTTTTATTTTGTGCACTTTCTTGCTCTAAAATTATCAAATTAAGCGATAAAAATGACTTGTTAACTACCATCATCATATGCCATGTTATACTAGTTAAATAGGAATAGATTTTTGTTTACAGTTTGTTAGCACATCTTAAAAGGACAAGGAAGATGATATTAAATTAAATTACTTTATCGTAAACAAAACGTACAGAGATAACGCTTGCAATTGCAAGTTGCAATGAAACACAACGCAAGCATATATAATAAAATGACATAGCGTTATTGCCAGACATAGGTGTTTAACAATAATCTGTTGCAAACGCAAGAGAGAAACTTTTACCAGACAAAATGATGGTTGAAAGTTGAAACATACTTTTTGCAGCCAGCCAAACAATCCAAAAATGCTCACTGACTGGCTCAGAATATTGTGTTGAGGTTCTTATTTTTACGGAAAAAATACCTGTGGATGGGAGGTTATCACTATTTTTTCGGTAATAATTCGAGATGCCATGAATAACGGAAAACTGAAAAAAATGACATAATAAAAATGTACAAGGGCCTGTATACATACCTACATGAATAAATGACAAACAGAATTAAGACGAGCTGAGATCTGTTATATGTATCCCTCGTGTACTTCAAATTTGTGGATATTGTGTAGCCCTTTGCATTATACAATGGCGTTATTATGGCACGTTGCTGTACGGATTGCTTATTATTATTATGTGTCGTACCGAACCGCCTCATCATCATGAACATAGGCTAAATCTTTTTACCCGTTTTTATTACTATTGCGAATTGATGTGAGACTGGTGTCTGATCCGGTCGTAATCGTTGTATCCATTGAATACCTAGGCAGCTATAAGCATATGGTGATGATGATGATTGTAGTGATAATACGTGACATATTATGGTGATTATTTAAGATTTACATGGGTTCACTATTTAGAGGGAGGGTTGAAAAAAAACACCCGTGTTGTGAATTCAAACATTTGCATACAGATTTCGACTGCAAGACAATTTAAAAAATGGTCCAGTTAAGCGCAAACTTCTACTACATGTACGACGGATACACATATATAAAGCCTGTCCAATAAAGGTCCGGAAAAAGTTAAAAGTTAATTTTCTAAAAGGCCATATAACTTATGGGTTCA